>JBBPOS010000145.1:0-59955 GCA_038091575.1 Leccinum subgranulosum
ACGCGCGGTAACCCATAAACCCGCAGAACGACCCATAGGCAAGTAACCATAGACTTGCACCCCCTTACTCACCCCTTTGCCTCCATCTCGAGGCTCTCCGCATAGCGTCGTTCTCACCTGATGGATGATGGGTCATTCTTTAGTGTTCAACTACTAGCAAGCTTTTCCCAATGGCAGGGGGGAAGGAAGGTATTTATACTATACTTCTTGCTATCACTGTGACAGGTATCCTCAGGGTCCAGGATTGCCCATAGGGCTGTAGTATGTATCACAGTCAATGGCCTCAGCAGTTGAGCCAAATTTGTCAATATTGACCTTTTTGAACTGTGAAGCAGGAACATTAGAGGAATGGGTCCAAGAAGCCGAAAGAAGGGCAGGTTGATCTGATAGTTGTTGATCTCCTCGCAGACTCTCTGAAAGGCAGCTGAATTACCATAGAGTGACTCGAGACAGTGTGACTCATTGTCTAGGATAATAGGTATCACCGGCATAGATAGCTACCTACTACTTAGATTACATTGAATTGAAAAGAACATGGCTCCGAAAAAAAAAAAGGCAGTCCTCAAATTTGAATTGAAATCCGCAAGGCAAACGTGATCTCGTGAACACAAGAGCTATCTAAAGAGCCGCAATGTGATAGCAAGGCAATGTGAACATGATAATATTATAAAGAAAAAAAAAGGAAAAAGGCTATATCAAGGTGGCTCCCGCATTTTGCTGCTGAATATTCGAGTTGTCTTGACGGACAGAAGGACTGAATTCACTAGTGCCGAATGCAGGTCCAAACGCAGGCAAGACACCAGTCGCATTGCTCAGCACTCCGAACGGTGGTGTCGATGCAGAGGACACGAATGCATTTCCAGCAGATGGAGCAGATGTTGCAGCAAACATTGTTGCCCGAAACGGGTTCGCAGCTCCGAGACCAGTAGCCTGCGGCCGGAGACCAACGCCCGGTCCGTAACCTCCGATTGCCCTCTGTGGCGAGCCTTGGTGTAAGCCCGTTGGTTGGTTCATAGGTAACGAGGAACTAGGCGAATGGTTGGCCGTTTGTGCATTCGGAGTGGGTGTTGTAGTGCTAGATTGAGGTATCGGGGGGAGAGACTCCAGCAGCGAAGCACCAAAGCTGGAAGTGGGTTTGAACGGCTTTACTCCACCGAAACCAGTAATCTGAGGCTTAATAGGTGCGGCCACAGGGATGGAGGGAGTATACGAAGAAGTGGCTGCATTGGTTGGTTGTGAAATTTGAGAACAAAACAGTGAATCCGAAGTAAGAGGATTCAAAGGTTGCGAACCAAAATGGTCAGGATCACCACCTAGGGGGTTTTGTGCCACAGAACTGATGGTGGTGGACTGCGATTCGGCTAACCGCCCGAAACCCATGGAAAGCTCCAAAAGAGTTGGTGGTTTTGGAACAGGCGGGGCGGGAGTAACCGGAACGCCGAATGGATTGCGTGAGCCTGTCTGGTGTGATTTTACAGGCTGCGCCATAGGAGCACCGGTAAGTGGTGTGGATGCAGGTCGTGCAGGAACCTCCGATGAAGACCCGTTTTGTCCAAATTGAGCACTCGAAAGCGACGGTTGTCGCGCCTGCAAAAGTTGTCCAGTCGGCTGCGATTGTAGATCGCGTGACATTCCGAAGAGGGGATCTGGATGAGGCAGAGGCGGTGGAGGCATCGGTGGAATCCCGTTGTCATGCAGCATAGGTATTCCAGTTGCCTGCGGAAGGAGTATGCTTTGTCTGAAGGGATTGACGCCGGTGGGTTGAGGTTGCAGAAATGCGACAGTTGAGCTAGATTGCAAACCAGTGGCTTGTGTGGGAATGAATGTCGAGAATGGCCGATGCTGGGATGCCTGCTGTGACGGAAGAGCAAAGCCATTGGTGTGGGAGGATGACAGTGGCAGCGTCGAAAGCGGCTGCTGTGCAAACTGGAAAGGCATAGAAGGGGAAAAGTTTGTAGATTGGACCTGCACTTGTGCACCAAACGGCTGAGAAATGAAGGCACCGGTCATTTGTCGCTGGACGAAAGGATTGTGTACTGCCTGCTGCTGGAAATGATTGCCAGTAGAGCTGCAAATTCTGTTACAATTAGATCAGCCGTATTGAAACGAAACTCGCCTGCTAGCAGTGGGGTTGAAAATAGGTGTTTGTTCCTCTTCGATGGAGTTGAAAAAGTCTGCCATAGCACGATTGGCATCAGGCTTGCTGGTAGTACCAGGAGGCGGAGATGGTGGCTTGGCTGATGTGTTGGGAGACGTCGAGTTCGATGTGGTAGGAGTATCTTGAATACGATCAAGTCAGAATTGAGGGCCACATCATCGACGAGCATGGTACCTTTGGTTGCACGAGCCGGATGTGCAGCGTTGCGATCGTTGGAATTGCTGCTGTTTCCCGCTTTTCCTGATCTGTACTCGACCCTATTCTGTTCAAAGCTTGGGTCGTTGAGATACTCTTGGAGGGAATTCGCCAGCGAAACTGGAGCCTGTGATTCCATAAGAACCGTTTTAGCGGGTAAAATGGCCGTTGCTACTCACATGCTTCAAGTTTGGTATTGGAACGTTTAAGAGATTCTGTAGTTTCTTTGCAACACCAAGGTATTCAACGACCCGTTCGGTTTGACCGCAGAAATTACGATAGATGCTCAAGGCTTCTTCTGCATCATATCTTGACATCTCAAAGTAATGTTCTGGGGATCATTGAATACGGCACGGTCAATCTACGGATGTGACACTCCTCACCAAGCACGTTAATCACACCCTCGTTACCCGCCTGAAATAGGATGAGGAGATCCTTGACAAGCATCCTCAGAGCAGTGATGGTGAGTTCATCTTCGAGGTCATCCAGATAGAACTGAACCACAAGTGTCTCATTAGAGAGCAAAAGACAATCTATCTGGCTGGGACTTACTCGACACTCTACAAGGGAATCGATCATCGTTTGTACCGTCTTTGTCTCCCTAAGGAGGCCCTTTTCGACCGTCATTACACGGAGTTTGCGACCCATGATTGTCTTGCTTCTCTGAGGAAGTTTAGATTTGGTGGATGATGCTTTGGAAGGCGGCGCGGTGGTGTAGGCCATGTCTTCCTCGATGGAGTTGTTGACGCGCATGTCACGGTTTGTCTCTGCCTGTACTCTGATCGCATCGTGTTTCAATTCCCTGTATGCTCGTATACGAGACTCGAGATATAGCGCGTAGTGTTGCATGTTCTGGGGAGCATTGTAACCTACGACGACGATGGTAAGCGGGTGTATGGGTGGTACCAGCGGCAAGTCGGATCACCTTCCCAGTTTCCGGCAGAGACATTACGCAAACGGAGAACTTCTGAAGAAGAGAGGTGCGAGAGGACGTTGTCGGTCGCGCCGTTGCGAATCATGGTATGCAGTACGATCAAGGCCTTGAAGACGACCTATGCGAATACAAGTGAGGGAAGGAACGTTAATTGGACTCGTTGCGCACTATGGCATTCGGTTCGCGGAGACGAGGAACGAGTGCTTTGCAGACATCGTGAACGGCGCCGTCCTCGGACCAGGTCGCGGCTATGATGGGATCGAGATACTAGCAAAATTCAAGGAGAGAGCTATCGAAGAGTCTAGTTAGCGTACCTTTGGCTTTGGAGGGGCCGGCTTAGGCTTGCAAGCCAACTTGACGACCTTGTTAAAGCTAGACATTAAATTGCAGTAAGAAGGGGAATGGGGGGGTCTTTGAATTTCCTTGTTTGAATTTGAACTCAGCTCACCCCCCCTTTCTTATGGCTCCTCGTCGTGTCACTATCCGGCACGTCGCGTTCGTGTTGGCATTCGCAATCGCGTTGTGGACGCTCTATTATGCTTATCTGAAGAACAGTCGGACGCACGAGCAAGTCTTTTTTTGGCCCTCCGAGTCACCAGAGATATGGGCGGACAGGGCTGGCCAGGTAAAAGATGCGTTCTTACACGCCTATCACGGCTACGAGCGCCACGCTTTCCCCCACGATGAACTGCTACCTGTCTCCAACGCCAGCATCAACAAGTATGCGCTATTCAAAATGTCTCGCTCTTTGCGCTGACTTGGATGACGTTAGCTTCAACGGTTGGGGCGTGACAGTCATCGATTCCCTGGATACCATGCTCATTATGGGCCTAGAGGACGAATATATGCGTGCTATGCCCATGATAAAGGCCACCAACTTTTCATTGCCCTCTGTATGTTTCTTCGAAGTGCTTTGTTTGCATGGCCAGCTCATTCCCATAGAATACGAATGTGCCTTTCTTTGAAACCGTCATCCGTTATCTGGGCGGTCTCTTGTCCGCTTACGCACTTTCTGGTAACGACATCTTGTTACACAAAGCAGACGAACTCGCAACCAAGCTTTCACCCGCCTTTGATACACGCCCCGGATTCCCCTTGTTTACCGTAAACACTTACAAGTGCGCAAAGTCCACATCCGTTACTTGCGGTCTCTTATCCTCATGCTCTCAAGCTCTACTGCGAACTCTCATTTACAATCCCTCCCTGGCATGCTCGCAGAAATAGCTTCTTTCCAGATAGAATACGAATACCTCGCCAAAGTCACAGGGAAGAAAGCATACTTCGATCGTGTCAGCGTCATTCCATTGCCTTTTCTCAGCAAGCACAGCCCCTGACTGATTTTCATAGGCTGACAAGGTGACTAGGCTTTTCCATAGCGCTAATCTTAGTTTATCAGGAGGCATGTATCCAACTCGTTGGAATCTACGCAACGGCAAACCTTCAGGTTGTACGTCGTCTCAGCCGACAGTCTGGCGCTCGCTCACCTTACCTTTTGAGTTCAACTGTCGGTTGGAGCTGCCGCTGATAGTGCTCACGAATATACCCTCAAGCAGTTCTTGCTTACCGCTGGCACAGATAGAGCCAATCTCGAAATGTGTCAGTTCCATTCTCTACCCTCTAGCCGCGCCCTCACTGTACCTCTCCAAGACCTGAGATTTACTACTCACATCATCAATAATCTCCTCTACATCTCTCCTCACCGCCGACTACTTTACGTCACAGACATGACAATTAACGGAAACCAGACTGCGACCTCGCATTCCTTCGAACACTTGTCTTGTTTCTTTCCCGGTCTATTGGCATTGGGGGCACACCTCCTTCCTTTGAACAACCTTGAATCAATTGGAATCAACCTTACACAACTCGGTGACGATCTCCCTCCGCAACATCGTCTAGGATATCAAACTCTCGCCGAATTCAATCTCGCAGACCTACATCTCTGGGCCGCTGAGGGTATCGCTCAAACGTGTTATCTTTCATACGCAGACCAACCCTCTGGACTGGGACCGGAGGTTATTACTATGCGTATTGGTAAGTCTGGTGAGATCAGGTGGATGGATGCAATGCGCGAATGGCTTGCAGGCGGCCAGTTAGGTTCACCACCTGGTGTGGGGGACAAGCGTCCGTGGGTTGGGAATTCAGAAGCAAGGAGTATGAAACAGAAGCAAACCGACACCATTTCGAGAGATTATGGAATTAAAAACACAGATTATTATTTGCGGCCCGAGGTGTGACTGGTTCTTTCATTCGATGGCTTTCCTGAAATCGTCTCTCCAGACCGTCGAGTCGTTGTACATTCTATGGCGGACGACCGGGAACGTGAAATGGCGACATAGAGGATGGAGCGTCTTCCAGGCCATCGAGCGTACCGCAAAGACACCATCGGGGTATGGCAGTGTGGGAAGTGTCAATTCCTTGGATTTTATTACCTTACAGGACTCGATGCCTAGGTTGGTGTGTACAACTGCTGCATGATTGCCGCTTATCATTTGGTTCTAGTTATTTCCTGGCCGAGACGCTCAAATATCTCTACCTCTTGTTCTTGGACGATGATATTCTTCCTCTAGACAAATGGGTATTTAACACTGAGGCTCACCCCTTTCCCGTATTCACGTGGACAGAAACGGAGAAAATTTAACATTATGCAACCTTTACTTCATCATCAGGACGATCCTTTCGTTAGAATCTTTAACAAGCATGTGATACATCATTTCGGTGTGGTACTTTGTCGTGTCACAATGTCACGTTCCGTGCCGCCGGGCCGCCGTTGCCGCCGTTCGGCTTGCTCACTTGATGCGGCTCCTTGAAGTTGCCGACGAAATGAAAGTCGAGCAAGCTACATAAGACGATTCTCTCCACACTAACCCCATTGATATCATTCGCTCCCACAGCCATGACAGGCCTCGAGCACCGCGAGTTTGTTGGTTCCTTGGACTGTGGAACAACGTGAGTGACCGCTTGCAAATCACGAAAGTCGTGATCCTCTTGACCCTGATTCGGATATCAATATCGATCTTGCAGCTCGGTCAGATTCATCATCTTCGACCGATATGCCAACATCGTCGCACAATCTCAGGCGGAATTTCCTCAGTATTATCCACATCCAGGGTGAGCGAGTTCCGAAAGCTCACACCTCGGGCCGATCAACTGATTTTCTACTCGAAATAGATGGCACGAACACGGTCCTGATGAGATATACGAAGTTTCGAAAGCCTGTGTCGCTGACGCTTGCGAGCGCTTAGAGGCCAGCGGCTGGGCAAAGGAAAGCATCAAGGTGATAGGTTTGTGACTGTTTCTTTGCGTGCTTTGTGGCGCCACTTCAAGTTCTTTTCTCAAAAGGCATCACGAATCAACGAGAAACGGCTGTAGCATGGCACCGCCGGACCGGAAAGCCGCTCTGCAAAGCCATCGTGTGGACGGACTCGAGGACTAAAAACACGGTCGCACATTACGAACAAGTGCTCGAAGACACTGGTCTTGAAGTCGCGTCGGGTCAATTCAAGAAGGGACTGGAGGGTGTCAATGCTTTGTGCGATATGTGAGGGCCCGCTGATCTCATACGCTTTCCGACCCCTCGTTTACTAGCTAGCGGTGCTTGATCAGAACTGGCTTGAAGCTCTCGACGTATTTTTCTGCTATCAAACTGCGGTGGATGATCGACAACTACCCAGAGGTCCGCGAGGCTCACGAGGCTGACGATTTACTTTTCGGGACGGTGGAATCTTGGGTTGTATACGTGAGCGATGTGACTTCTCCTCCGGGGTCATGGACTCATAGATCACCCTAGAACCTGACTGGAGGGCCAGTAGGAGGTATCCATGTCGGAGATGTAACGAACGCGTCCCGCACCCTCCTCATGAACCTCCATACGCTAGAATGGGACGACAGGATGCTCAAATTCTTCGGCATTCGATCCTCTGTTCTTCCAAAGCTTGTCTCTTCCTCTCAAGTCTATGGCCACATCACAGTCGGTCCGTTGAAAGGTATACCCATCGGTGGCCTCGTCGGCGATCAGCAGGGCGCACTCGTCGGGAACAAATGTTTGAAGGCAGGGGAGGCCAAATGCACTTATGGAACCGGTGCATTCTTGCTGTTTTGCACGGGCAGCGAAATCGTTCGGAGCACTCATGGCTTGTTGAGCACCGTAATACCACCCCCTCTTCGTCTCGATCTCGCTTCCGGTTACTCACACCCCGGAACTAGGTTGCATACCAACCTGGTCCTGGCGCTGCTCCTGTGTATGCTTTGGAAGGAAGTAGTAAGCACCCGATCACTTTTCCATCTTGCCCTCTATTGAAATATTGGTCGTTCAGTTGGTGTTGCAGGAAGCGCCATCAAATGGTGTGCTCCGTAGTTTTGCGTACGAACACGCAGCGCTAACAGATATCAGGTTACGTGATTCCATGGGATTCATCAAGTCTGCCAACGAGATAAACGATCTGGCGCGATCTACGCCTGATACTGGTGGTGTATACTTTGTGACAGCATTCTCTGGTCTGCTGGCGCCTTACTGGGATCCTGGGGCTGCCGGCCTGATTATCGGTACATCATATTATATATTTCGAGATTGGGTTCTATATCTTAACGATCGATGGATAGGGTTGTCGTCCTATACCACGCCCGCACACATTGCGCGTGCGGCGGTAGAAGCCAACGCTTTCCAAACGAGAGCTGTATTGGAGAGCATGAAGCTGGACTCCAAGACTGACCTCAAACATCTGAAGGTCGACGGAGGTATGACCAACGGAGATGCTTGTATGGAGATCTTGGCGGACGTTGGGGGCTTCGACGTCGTTAGACCAGAGATGAGGGAGTGAGTGTCTATATAAAGTATCCAAGCCAAGCGTGCACTGAATAAGTGTACTACAGGTCGACCGCTCTCGGGTCTGCTCTACTGGCAGGTGCTGCCATTGGCTTGTTTGGGTGGGACTTGTCGAGACCGGAGACGCTCGCTGAGGTGAACACCAAGGGCAGCAAGGAATTTACTCCCCGCACCTCGTTGGTTCAAAGGGACCGGTCCTGGTCCACATGGCAGCGCGCCATCGAACGGTCCAAGGGATGGGAAGAAGGAATCGCAGATTGAGCAATCCTAATAGAAGGAACGACTGTCTTCCTGCCCAAGGATCTGCCTACAAGAGACTAGCCACAGATAGAATGAGTTCTTATGTACTACATATATGCATTCCTGAAGCAGGTAGCCAACGGTCACTGTGTATATCACCTAAATATTTTCAGAGGGTTTGATTTTTTCTTGCCTCTACTGTTTGCTCCGCCCCGACCTCCACCTCCTCGTCCGCGACGCCGATTGGACGTTTTTCTGAACGGGACGAAACCAACATTCTGCCCGGGCCAATCCAGCATAGTGGAATCCCCTTCCTCGGTCCCCGCAACCGGGGCCATACGAGGCAGAAGATATTTCGGTATATGTTTCATGTGTGACTGGACCCGCATGGGATGCAACGGCTTATCGTGCCGAAGGTACTCGAGGTCGAGCGGATTGTCCTCAAAATGTGCCTACAACCCATCCTCTCGGCATTTCAGAGATTCGAGCACAAGGGGTTCGCACGCACCTTGAGTTTCTCAGAGTTGAGAATTTCAGCCTTCAACTCCTTGATTCGTGCCTCCTTGATGGCGTTCCGGGTTACCGAGCGCAGTGCGTCATCCATCCGATACCTAAAGGCCTCGACTTGTTGCATGTCAAATTGGTATTCCTTGATTGGGTTTCCTCTACCGCCCTGCTCTCTCTCGATCTTTGAAAACACCGTTTCGTCGTTTTTGGAACTCTCGAGACACCCCACCACCTTGTTTTTCCCCCACTCCTCCGCAGGCACGACAAAGGAAAGGGACATTCCGGTGCGACCCGCACGCGCTGTTCGCCCGACACGGTGCGTATACGATCTCGAAGAGGACGGAAGATCAAAGTTGACCACACACGCGACGTCCACAAAGTCGATGCCGCGGGTGACGCCGTATTCCCGGTCCGAAATTTTCTTTTTTTTGTGCTTGGAAGCTTTGGAAGGCCCCGGTGTAGGTGATATGGATCGACCACGCTTTCGCGACGAAGCATTGTCCTCCGGAGGGGCAACGTTTTCTTGCGGCCCTTCCTCACCCTGCTGTGCGTCGTCGTCGTCGTCGTCGTCTTTTTCGGCCTTTCCGCTACTCTCGTCCGTGGCGATGACATATTCGTAGACGCCCTTGTTAAATTCCTGTACGGTGTGATATCTGGCGAAGAGATGAATGACATCTCGACAGAAACGGGAAATAAATGAACCTCGAATTTAACGGTAATTCAGAGTTGAGGACACAGCTCTTGATCGAGAATTGTTCCAAGAAAAGTTTGAGACGGTAGCCGCGATCCACGTCGTTTACGAAGAGTATGCATTTGCCTTTGATGAGGCGGAGCTTGAGGATGACGTAGGTAAGGAGAAACTTGTCGACTTCGGAGCATCTTTGAACGAATGAAGTGAGATGGCAGACACCGATAAATGGTTGACATACCGCACGAAGTACTGAGTCAAGAGACGTGCGTCGTCGTCGCCCTCTTCTAGCTTTAGTATGGCCTGGAAGTCGATAATTGGGTATTTCTGGAGAAGCGAGGAAAGGGAAGAACGCACAGGGCTGCGCAGAACGAGACGTTTCAAGGTCTCTACGTCATCGGTCATCGTAGCACTCATTAGCAACGACTGATAGATGGTGGGCAAGTAACCTCCTCCTAATATCTGGCGGACGTCGTCGTCATGGCCATACGACAGTATGAGATCAGCCTCGTCGATGACTAAAGACTGCACGGAGGACAAAACAAGTGCCTGTCGAAAGGTAAGACATGAACCGTGCAGATGGCAGTCAAACGTACTTTGGACTGAAGGAGTCCAAGTACACGAGATGGGGTCGCGATGACAATGTCAGGCTTATCAGTCAGGACGACACTGTCAAACCACATGAGTATGTCAGAACCGCTAGCCCGTAAAGTACGCACCGCTGTACGTGGGATGCGATACCGCTCGCAACATTTGATACGGTGACCAGCTTGTCACAGTACGCCAAGAGACTGCGCAGAAAAGTATGTACTTGTTCCGAAAGCTCGCGGGTCGGCACAAGGATCAGGGCTCGAGTGACTTGATACGACGAGTCCACGCTTGGTAGGGTCTGGCCGTCAGCCGTGTCTGCATTAACCGGAAGTGCTCGAGGATGTACGCGATGGCAAGACTTACATCTTTCGCGCTCAAGATCTTTTGTACGATGGGAATACAGTAGGCGGCCGTCTTCCCGCTTCCGGTACGCGCTCTTGCAAGTATGTCGCGATTTTCGAGAGCGATCGGGATGGCTTTCATTTGCACCAACGTGGGTCTTGCGAAACCCATGTCTGCAAGTGCCCGTAGGATACGCGAATCGAGGAGATGGGATAACGAAGAAAAGCCATCAGCAGGCCGAGTATCCGTCATTTTGGACGAGACTTGGATCGATGCCGTGCGAAATAATTATGTAGATGCAAACACTATGACTGCCTAACGAAGAACTACTAACCAAGACATTGACTACTACTTCGATGGCATCGTAAGTTTTCTTTGTTGCTGCTACGACTAACGCGCTCATACCCGACAGTGAAAACGCGCGTCCGACAGACTCTGTTCAAGCCCCAGCAGCTGGTGGCGGCACCGACGCGTCCCCCGCAGTGACCGTCGAAACAGCGCTCGAACACGCCCGACGCGCGTTCGCGCTCAAAAAGTATGAGCAAGCCGTGGAGCACTTTGCCACCGCGCTCGAGCTGCAGTGAGTCCACTAACCTCTTTTTCTTCTTCTTTCTCGTTCCGTCTTCATCCAATGCCCTCTCCCCCGCCGACACATCTCACCCCCGTGTCTACTTAGGTCAAAGAAACACCGCGAAGACGCGCCAGAGATGGCGGATTTATATTTCTCGTACGGCAAGGCACTCTTGGAAAATGCCATCTCTCAAGCGTCCGTGTTGGGGAAAGAACCCGAACCTGCCCCTCAGGGCGAAGAAGAGAAACGTAAGAAATACGCTTTTTCGTCGTGTCCAATCTAACGTGCTTCCTAGGACCAGATAATGGACCTATTCTAGAGTTTGGAGACGAAGGACAGGGAGACGACGACGAGGAGGGTGTCGATCTGCTAGGTCAAACTGCCAAGCAACCTGAAGAGGAGGAAAGCGAGGACGAAGATGAAGGCGAGGGCGATGATGGCGAACCGGAAGACGACTTCAACGCCGCCTGGGAAGCGTTCGAGATCGCTCGCAGTATATACGAAAAGGGACGCGACGACGACGACGAGACCAAGCTGAAACTTGCAGACTCGTATATCGCGCTCGGGGACGTGTCGTTGGAGACTGGTACGGTCTCTCTCTCGAGTAATTGGTAGCACTGGCTGATGCCCCCCACAGAAAAGTTCGACCAGGCGATAATGGACTACTCTACGGGTCTGGCTCTCAAGGTCGACCTCTTACCGATGTCGTCGCGACAGATCGCCGAAGCTGAGTACAAACTGAGCATGGCGCTCGATCTGACTCCGGGACGGCTCTCGGACGCCATATCACACGCGGAAAAGGCGCTCGAGAGCGTATCGGAGCGGATTCAGGAACTCAAGGACGGACTGAGCGGCAAATTGCCACCCATACCCCTCGTAGAGCAGGTAGAGGACAAGGGCAAGGGTAAAGGCAGACAAATGCCTTCCCTGACACTGGACGGAACACCTGTGCAGAATATGTCGAAAACGCAACTAGAGAACGAACTCAAGGAGCTGGAGGGTGTGAAGGAGGATCTTGCGCTCAAGGTCGGTCAGATAGTGACGCTCTGATGTGTTCTTTGGAGCGATAGTTTCTTTCCAGGTCGACGAACTCAAGACGACGCCGAAAGCGCCAGAGGAATCGGCTCCTGCGATGGTTGCCAGAGCGCTGGATCAAGAGCTGAACACGAATTCGATAGCTGTACCCGGTCAGCAAGCCGTCGTCCATGACCTGACTTCAATGGTGAAGAAGAAGAAAAAGGCAACGGAAAGTTCGGAGGGAGGGGCAAAACGAAAAGTTGATGGTGACGATGGCAGTCCTATAATGAAGAGGGCCAAGCTAGAAAATGATGCATCATGACATGACGATACTAGATGTTTCTATTGGAACATGTTTATATCTCTTCTTACCCTCTCCTACTCCGAATTCGCCCACGATGTGACCCTTTTTGTCCTTGCTCCGCATCATATATTTGTAAATTACCAATCCATCGAGCCCTACGGGTCCTCTGGCGTGTATCTTGCCCGTGCTGATACCCACCTCTGTTCCGAACCCGAACCTGAAACCATCCGCAAAACGCGTGCTGGCGTTGATGAACGTCCCAGCCGAGTCAACGCCGCGACAGAACTTGGATCCGGCTGCGTCCGACTCGGTGACGATCGCATCGGTATGATGCGAGGAGTGGGTGTTGATGTGGTGGATCGCAGCGTCGAGCGAGTCGACAACCTTGACAGAGAGTTTCAAGTCGAGGTGCTCTGTACGATAGGATTGCTCATCAGAACGGGAGACGCTGTTCGGATACGCGCTAGCAGTGGAATCCGGAATTGCGGCCAAGGATGGCTCGTCACAGACGAGCTGCACGCCAGCGTCCAGCAGTGCGGTCGCGACGCTCAACCAGACAGTGTGCAAGAGACTCTCGTGGAGGAGTAGAGTCTCTACCGCATTGCACGCAGAAGGATAATCGATCTGTATCGCCTAAACGATCAACGCATACACCTGTCTCAGGGAGAGAAGTCGACCTTGGAGTCCACCACGACGCGCACCGCCTTTTCTGAATCGGCGTCTTGGTGAAGATAGACGTGACAGAGACCGTCCGCGTGGCCCATGACGGGAATTCTGGTCTGGTTTTGAATGCTTCTGACGAGTTCATTGCTGCCTCGCGGGATGACGAGATCGATGAACTGATCGAGCGCTAGCAGCGCGGAAACGTGTTCTCTGGTCTGGACCGTCTGGATGTACGTGGCAGGCAAGGACGACTGTTTCAAGCCTTCTGAGATGGCTTTGGCGACTTCGGCCGTCGTTCTGGCAGACTCTTTTCCGCCCTTGAGGATGGCGGCGTTTCCTGTTTGGGAGGGTCAAGACAGGAAAGAATCAGAGGAGAACGGGATGCTCACCAGATTTGATCGCTAAGGCTGCTATATTGACGACGACTTCTGGACGAGCTTCGAAGATGACCAAGAGAACGCCGATCGGGCACGAGACGCGATAGAGTTCTAAATCATCGTCTAGCTTGGAAGCATACGAGACGATCCCGGTGGGATCCGGGAGATTGGCGACGTCGGTGACACCCTTGACCATCTGTTCCCACTTGCCGGGCTTGGCGAGGTCGAGACGGGCGAGCATGGACTTTGACATGTGGCCGGCGTCGACTTGTCGGTGAGCGTCGGCGACATCTTCTCGGTTGGCGGCGAGGATGTAATTTTTGTTCTTCCCGAGCTCGTCTGCGATGGTTTTGAGTGCTGTTTCTCTGACGGTGGATGAAAGTAATTGAGAAGCGTCGAAGGCGATCTTGGCGTTGCGTGCGATGGCTTCTACGTAACTTGCCATCGTACAATTTTGACTTCCGACCAGTCTCTCGTAGTACATAATGGGCGCTGACAATAAGCCTCGTACTAATTCATCTCCTTCGCTTTCCTCGCCATGGACTTGACGTCTGGTGCGATGCTTTTGCTCGCTTTTGCCCTGCTAGCGAACGCTCAGACCGGTCCACCGCCCAGCAGTTGGCCCCATGTTTACCCTGGCATGCCCAGCGGTGATTATAGTCCGGAGTGGCAGGCCTGTGCGTGCATTTAAACGCTATGCTGACCCGCTCTAGACTGACGGAGGCCTACAGACTTCCAAGTAACCGACTGTCTTCCCAACGTGACGTGGCCCATCGCTCGCAACTGGGCCGGAAACATTCCCGTGCAAAGAGAGGCTCACCCAAACGATACCCTCTTCTTCTGGGCATTCGAATCAACCCACGGCTCGTTCACCGCACACAGCGACAAGCCATGGGGTATTTGGCTCAACGGAGGGTCAGTCCGTCAGCCCTCCCACTTCGTTTCCTTACCGTCCGTCCTAGTCCTGGCTCTTCCAGTCTCGTTGGGCTCTTCTTCGAGGTTCGTCTCGTTGTATGCGCGTCAATTCACTTTTAATTTCACCACAGAATGGCCCAATTCAAATCGCGAACGATTATTCACTCTTCGAAAACCAATATGCATGGACCAATGTTGCCGACTACATATGGGTCGACAACCCAGTGTGCGTCGTTGTTCGGATTATTTCAGCCGTGGCTCTAGTAACGAGTGTTCTTACAGTGGGGTCGGATTCAGTACTGCTGACACGGATGGTTACGGTGAGCACCGTCGACACCGCATATAACCAGATATTGACTCACCGCCAAGTATTCGACGAGGATCAAATGGCGTCTGATTTCGTCAGTTTAGTATCTTCTCTCCCTAGTCAAATACTCATCCATCGCTCAGATGGGCTTCTTAGGGAACCTCGTCAGAGTGTTTCCTAACCTCGCAACTCGTCCTTTGCACCTCACGGGCGAGAGCTACGCTGGAGTGTACATAGTGAGTCCTGCTGCACTCTTCGAGAAAGACTTGCCTCTGACACCTCTCATAGCCTTACATCACTAAAGCTTACTTTGAGATGGATAATCCCCCTGTTAATCTTACCAGAATCGCCATGGGTGATGGCTCAATAGCGTCTGCAGAGGCTTGGGGCCAGTCCGCCGTGGTCAGCGTCTTGGAAACATACCCCCAAATTATCGGATACGATCCCGATGTTTTCAGCTACTTCCGCGAACAGTGCGTGACATCGTACGCAATGACATGCAACTATTGATGCCTGATCTAGGACCTCCCTCTGTGGCTACGACCTCACCCTACAATATCCCCAACCTGAACATTTCCCGACACTTTCGTTCGTTCCTGGAAATAATCCAATCTCCTCTACCGCGTTGTACAAGGGCAAGTTTACGTTGCAAGAACTTATGGTGGAAGCCGAGGATAGGTTTGCCGTCAAGCTCGCTAAGCGAGATCGCGCCCTCTCAAACCGCGCAAGAATCCGCGCGCGTGAAGCATGGAAGCGCGACCGGCGTGCCGCCAGTGGAATCATCAACTCTTGGTATGGCTGTGATCTCTATGACGAGATGCTCGACTACGCGACCAACTTCACGTTCCCCTGGAGTGCGACGTTTTTCATTGCGATATCTGGTTGTGCGCTGACCGTACTCCCGTGCTATAGACATGAGTCGGAGTGTAGGGGGCGTGTTCGACATATACAACATCCCTGATGCTTTGAACCCCGAAGCACCTATGGATGCTTCCGTCTTCCTCAATGGTTTATCCTGGTCATGTGTCCACAAACTAATTACTAATACGCCTGGCAGACCCGCAAACCCGCGCTGCGATCCACGCTCCAATAAGTACAAATTGGACCGAGACCATCAACTATCCATTTGGCAATAGTAGGCGTTCCTTTCTGTGTTCTAATCCGCTTTTGTTAACCCATCCATAGATTACTCTAATGGCGATCCCAGTAAGATTCTTTTCTGTTGTCTAGGCTGACGAAAGGTCATTCAAGTGCTTTTTCCAGGCGTCGAGTAGGTTTTCCACTGCATCATCGGCTATGTGTACTCAAGAAGCATTAGGCCGATGGCATTCTTAACCGAACTTGCCACCAACGCAACTGCCCATGACATGAAAATAATCGTCTTTTCTGGAAACGACGATTCTCTCATTCCCCATTTTGGCTCTGAACGTGAGTTGGTCTTTCGTTATACATTCAAACGTGGCTGATAACGCACGCATGCAGTGACTATACAAGTGCGATTACAAAATCACCTGAGTGATCACGGCGCTCACCTATCATCCCTATTCCGCAGAATACGACGTTTGGTGGGATCCAGGGTTTCACTCGCAAACCAGAGACGCCATGGTACAACGACGCCGGAAAGTTTGCAGGCATCGTCCATCAAGAACGTGGCTGGACATACGCCCTCGCCGTACATGCCGGCCATCTTCTCGGTTACACCAACCCTGTCTCTGTCAGTGCCGCCGATCCCTTTTCACCTTTTTCTGCCCAATCTATCTAACATTCCGAACATGTAGGCCCTGACGCTCGTCCGAGAGTTCGTCTTTGGAAATAACGACACTGGGCTTGTCACCAACACGAGCTCCGGATCAGTCAACGTCGTCGGCGGAGAGGCGTCTTCGCTGAGCGGCGACATCATAACAGGTCAACCAGGGATATATTATGGTTCCGCGACGACGGCCTCTACCTATTTCTTCCCTACCGCCACTGTGAAAGCGTGGGACGAGTTCATCGCGACCGCCATTCCATAGCACGCTCGACCCACCGGCCAACCGATCCGATTTCGGTCCCTTGTTCGCTCGCCATTTATGCCGTACGTTCTCGGATCTCTTAGTATTCTCTTTTCTTTTCTGGGCTGTGGAATCGGACCCTTTTGATACGTAGTTACTTCGATCACGTTCGTTTCCATGCGTGCACATGCACACTTGAAGTTGGCATCAGGCCTTGAGGCCTCGTTTTTTTTTCTTTCTTTGCACCGCTCGTTGTCCGTGCTGTAAACTAGTTACGCTGCTTTTGGACCTTTTTCTTTTGTCTTCGGTTACTTGTTGTCGTCACATCCATGGGACTGGCCTGTATCTCACTCACACTGGTTGTATTCTGAGCCGTTAGAGAGAGCTCTGGTGTTGTTACAGTATGATAATAATTATAGCATTGAAGGAAACCGGTTCCACGCTGGACCTTGAGAAATGAAATACAGCAACGCACGAGTTTTTTTTCGGACGCTTGAGACACAGATGAATCGATGAAGACCAACAGTCGTCAGAAGTGATCGACCACCGACTGGAAGCACCTAGGATGTGACAAAAATTTCAGAGCATAGAGCCACCTCGTATCAGCCTACTATCAGGTAACTATAGATATATTTTACAAAATAGCAAATCAATACTGCAGATCACAAGATTCAGAGATTTAAACCGTGCTAAGCTCCATGGCAAATGCCACAGCCAGCTTGGAGAACTCCAACATGTGATCGAACGAAAACTCAGGTGATATATCGATACGACTAAGGCAAATGAGCAACAGTTCATGAGCGAATTCAAAAACTCACTCGTTGCTCGAGTGAATATTCCTATGGTTAGCATTCTCGAAAGACGATTCTTTACATCCCCAGTTAGTGAGATAATCTCAAGTGAAACTGACCCCTACCAATGGTGAAAATGGATGGGTATCCAGCCTTGCTCCATGATGCGCTATAGGATATATAAGTTAGCATAGAAAAAGAAAAGACAAAAATACATACTGGTCCGAACAAGCGTATCCACACTTGGTCTCGACGAATGGGATAGCCAAGTAAGAATCAACGAGTTGCTTATTGTACCCGGTCAGGCTAGGAAAGGTCACCCTTCAGAGACGACAGGAAATTGAAAATTGAAACTCACGCGTCATCTACATAGTCTACGATGACACCGACTTCCTGCTGGGTGCCCTCTTTGACCCAGGCAGTCATGTCAAACTAACAACCGTCAGCGAAGCATTACACGGTGTTTCCATTCATACCTGACTCATGGCATAGACTTCTGCACCATCTTGTGCGTAGGCCTGCGCTACAGCCGATGATCCAAGTAATCCACCCTCCTGCATATCAAATGAGCGTCTGGTCGGAAGTCTCGACAACAAGCCTCACTTCTGCAGAGTACCAATGAAACTCGAGTGGTCTGTCCGGAATAAATCCAGACGCCAAAATTGAACGATAAGACTCAAGGATGGTGACTGTGCCAGAGCCATCGTCGTCAGCACCTGTGTGGGTGATGACTATCAGGGTGATTCACGATGGTTACTCGACCAAGTAACTAACCTGGAGCTGGCAGGAAAGGCCACATGTTGATACTGTGATGAAAGTATAAGCATCATTATATCATCAAGATAGACTACTCGCCTATCTTGATGAGCACCGACGATCACGATTCTATTGTCCACTTCAGACGAACCGTTGATTCTAGCAATCTGAAGCAAAGGATCAATGGCCATCAAAAAGATTGCATATTCCTTACAATGGTATTCTGGCCCCACGAATGTTCAAATTCTTCCACTGTGATATGAGGCCGTAACAAAGGGGACGCATTCTTGTCCGTGATCTGCGCAAGGGGTTCTATCAACCATAAAAGGAGATAACAAACATGGTCCGAACCTCGATAACCTTTGACAACAACCATTTCTGGCTCTCTT
This sequence comes from Leccinum subgranulosum, assembly GCA_038091575.1. Classification (NCBI taxonomy): domain Eukaryota; kingdom Fungi; phylum Basidiomycota; class Agaricomycetes; order Boletales; family Boletaceae; genus Leccinum; species Leccinum subgranulosum. The sequence continues at coordinate 18,559 of JBBPOS010000145.1, forward strand.
GTCCTGTCTGCACGGTCGTCCGTCAGCGTGAGGATCGAAAATGCGGCAAGATAACGCACCACGCTACGATAGACTGCCAAAAGTCCAACGGTAAGCACTGGAAGCAACAAAGGTTGGACGAGCGACTCGTACATCGCGTGTGGAAGCTCGTGAACTTCTTGAGGTGTTCCCTCGGTCCCGCAGTCGACAAGGTCTGGATGACCTTGGTCACCTGCTCATGCAACCTCGGTGGTGCGTAAGAGACTGCCTTGGCATTGAGCAATGGTATAATATCGTCTCGCCAAACACGTACTGGGATCCTGCACCTTCACGCGCGAGAAGGCTTCGAGGTCGGGTGTATCCGTGCTATGAACATGACTGTCGTCCCAAACAACACTTGAGAAACATCGAGTGAGTTTACGTACATATCAAAGAAGTTGATTCCCCTTGCTTTCGCCTCGAGCTACAACAACTGGTCAGTTGGGTATGGCCATGAGAGGCGGCCTCGGACGGACCTTCTCGAGCTCTGTCATGAGCACAGGGGGTTGGCCCTCCATCTGGACCAACCTCAGCTCGTTTAGATCGAGGCTGAAACCCTCTGTTGCGCTAGGACTCGCGTCGAAGGTCTGGCCACCGAGGATGACCTGGTTAGCATCTCCATAGAGCGTTGGTATGGTAGCAGCGAGTGAACTCCCGACGAGAGGGAGGAGCAGGAGAATAGACTTCAGCATCGTGAACCAGACCAACTCGGGAGATACTAGTACTGTATCTACTTACGCTTCCGCGCCTGCTCTTTGTAGCAACCTTGGATCAACAAGGATAAGCAAATCACAATATGTCACAAATACCGTTTAGTATTGACAATTTGACACAGTGATGCCCATCATGAATACGACCTGAAAATCCAGCACCTTCCGAGGCGATCACTACCGTTGAGACCCAATATCGCTCTTCCATCGTAGCGCCAGGATGTTACTCTCTCGAATCCGGCTTCCATGTCAATGCGCTCGGCACACCGCGTCTTTGGTTAGTTGCCTTGTTTGTAGAGAGAGGGACCAGAAGACGCAGAGGAGCATTCGGACCTCAATTAGGTTTGGGCGAATGCGGGGTCAGGTTCCAGATTTCGCCTTTGGTCTCGGAGGGCCAAACCGACACAGCACACCCGCGTCACCGAGTCCGCGCCGGCCTAGCACCGTCACCATTTTCCTCTACCTCTGGCAAATACGTCTCCCCTCTCCTTCTCCGTTGGCACTACTGATATTCCATAAGGCGATGATTTGCAGTGCGTCGATGATGGGTCGTGAAGCTGCCCGTGATACTAGCCGCATCTGCAGAATCAGTGTCACGTTCGACAGCATATATAATCGAAGAGCCGTGGCAAATGTGAGGCAATCATACGGTGATACAGGCTAGACATGATTTGATAGGTACTAGGCACCGATATGTACATACGGAATCCGCTGATTGAGCGGAACAAGTACCACATAAGCCAATGAGTTCATCATCTCGTGGAGCACCAACGCCGCCCGAATGATCAAACCCATCCACCGAATTCTCGTAAAACCTGGACGCAATCTGGAACCCTGCAAACTGCATCGCCGACGCCAAATGGATCTCCTCATCTGGACTTTCCTGGTTCTGCAACTCGCATTCCATGATGCGCTCGACGGTGAGCGACTGTCAAGAAGTCCAAATGTAGAGTCAAAGGGTTGCCCCCTGTTTGGGATGCCCTAACATGCGAAGTGAGCCCACTCGCTCCTCCTGAACCCCTTCGAGACTCGGGACACATTTGATTCCGGATATCAAGACGGATGAACGTCGCGAGACCTCGAATGCGTTCGTCGTTCGTTAGCGCTACCGACGGGGAGCTCGCTTTCGCCTTTGGCGTTGGCCTGACCTGTATACAGCAAGGAAATATTTCTTGTGTATGGAAGTTGTCGTCGAAGGATCATTCGGTCTCGCACAGATGAGGGCAGTCGGAGTGGGTGTGTAAGACGAGATGTACAAATGAAACTCATTTGGCCCTTCCGATACGGATCAGCCGCGTGCAATGGCAGAAGGCAGAACTCGGCAGTGGAACACTACTAGATGCGTGAGCAAGGTGGAACTACCGTCCGGAGAAAACCGGTGATCGGCGAAACGACCTCATCCCAAAGGATTCTCAGATTTAGATTTGCAATGGGATGTGAACCGGATCTTTGTCGAACAAGATGACGCGTGCATCGCCCATATACTGGCTAGTATTCACGATGACAACAGTTCAAGTTCTGCGAAGGAAGGGGTGAAGGAATCGAGCAAGACTGGGTAACTTTCGGATTTCAGTGATTGCGAATTGCATATCAGCATTAAGACTGCACAATTTGTTGTGCTGGTTGACCTTGTGAATGAATTACATTGTGCATTTCTGATGACAGTTGAATAAACTAGTCTGCAAGGGCCTCTCCTTTTGGCCTGACGCGATGACGTCTTCAAGAGGAGAAAAATCTGGTTCCAGAACACACCCCGACCTTGCTTCGGCAGCTCAGCTACCTCTTTTGTATGCTGATTGCGGCGACAAGCGGAGAATGCGTTGATTGCTAGGGATGAAACGAGGTCTTTGAAAATCAGTAGACGATCGGGTAGGGATGGCAAAGTGGCCAGATGCTAAACGAGTAGTCAAAGAAATGCTTCGTATGCGAGAAGTATTGTGGGATGGCAGAAATACTCAGCTGTCGTACGTATGTAATTCATTGCTTGGCTGCAGAGCGATTGAGTAGTGAGACTCTTAGTGAGATATTTTTCATCGCGGATGTAGAGACCGAATATATCATCGATCGTCTGTCCTTTGACAACCTGCAAGTTGATGCAGTGACGATGATTGGTCGGGGTAATCGGATGGGAAAAGATAGAGGGATTGTCTCCCAAGGATGTTGAGGTCCGTTATTTCCCCGAGTCGCTTGTAAGTTGTAACGATGCGACATTGTCGAACGAGGTCTATGATACTTTCAATGGACTTCTCGGGTTCAGTTGGTGGTAGGGACATGACACATGGCCCGAGTCGGTGTGAGATCGTATTCGAGAACAGGTAGAAAGGACAAAGTAACATGACTCTTGTTCATGGGAAAGGTTGACTATTTTTGGAACTCCTGGCTTGCTTGTTGCCAGTGATTAACGTTGATCATCAACAAAGATCCTATACTTTTCGACATCTTACCTATTTGTGGTCTGTACTCTCGCCGGCCGAACCACGCCAACGGTTGAATGCTCATATGAAAAGTCCTATAATCAAGACCCGTGAGTCGGATGAACCAAGTTTGGGTGTTGTGTCTTGTGGGATGTGCGTCACACCACCCGTTTCATCACCTGAATAGACTCTCTGAGATCATGACCTCAAAGTTGTGGGAAACAGGTCTCCAGGTACATGTGCCCGTCGTGCAATATTCTCTACTGCACCCTCGATTGTTTTCGGTCGGAGGTGTGCTTTTCGGCCTATGTCTCGTCGAGCCCTAACAAATAGTCCGAAAAGCTACATTCACAGTGTTCCGAAAGGTTCTATCGGAAGGAGATTGAGGTTGGAATCACGTCGACTACGGAGGGAGACAGGAGTAAGACGCTTGAAATTCTCAGGAGGATAGAGGCCGACAATTCTGCAAACGATGATGGTTCAATTCTTCATTCGGATGAGGAAGATGAAGTGGGCGACATTAGCCACCGGTTTTCCGACATAGATGTATGTGAGTCATTATCCTCTGCATGTCCCGCTCCAAACGAATAATGCCGTCCTAGCTTCTGCCTCAGCCGATGATTTGCTCCGTTTGTTGACCGAAAAGGAGAGGGACACGTTCTTCACTGCGCTCAAGGATCCATCAAGCGGACTGGCACGTAAACTATTAGGCAGTGCTGAACTTGACAAAACCAGGCAGCTCCCGTGGTGGGAAGCGTCTACGGATCGCGACCAATCATCCGTTTCGCCCCGTATTCCATACGGGGTGCCGCCCGAAATGATGGTGATTCCCACCAACCTCGTGAACCAAATTTGTCACGGCGTATCACTGCTGTACAATATATGCGCCGTCATGTACGTGTTGCTTGTTATCCATCCCTGAACTGACGCGAGCAATTGTAATCTAGTCTTGCGTATGCCCATGTCACTCGGCATTTATCCATGTCACCATTAGCTTCAGCAACCCACGACCCAGAAGATCAACACGAGGAGCGCAGGATATTATCTCAATGTGTCCCATTTCTCGCTGATCCCCAGTCACAATTGAGGCACGCGTCCCTGACTGATGCGGTGGTCTCGTTTTGGTCACGACTTGATCCAGTAAGCTTGTGGCCGTGTCTGATTCCCTTGGTTTCGTTGACAACATAATAGGGGAGCGTCGATAACAAGACCATGTGTATCCTACTAGAAGACGTTGCAAAAATTGTGCGACCTCGGAGGATCACTATCTCAGCACCTTCATCGGAAGAAGCCGATCGATCAATACCTCTCGGGGAGAACCATCCGTCTGCGACGATAATCAGGGTGATGTCCGACATGAGTGCACTCTTCGATACTACTCCGGGTCGAAGAAATCGCATCGTGATGAAGTTAACCTTTTATGCAGCCCATATTTTGTCGACTCCTCTTTCTCATTTGCATGCTGTTGCGGATCAAGTGAATCTCCTTTCGAAGAGAATAGGTGAAGATGGATGCTAGGCACATCCCATCAATATACCTGTGTCATTCTCTGCCCCCAAAAATATCAACCCTTTTTAATAGATCATCGATCATCGATGACCAATATTTTGTGACTGGGAGGGTACCATGCCACCACATGTCGAGGAGTGAGGACCCTCACAGTTGATCTCCCACTGAGCATCCTATTAAACGCCCAACTGTAGTACTTACACGTTTTAGTCAGTGCAAAACTCTTATACATCCCCATCTCGTCTTACCGGTGACGATCATGTCTTCAGATTGTGGTAATGGCGGTGGCGCGGATACGTACATTGGCCTGCGAATAGGTTCAGTCTTTATAATCCTCGCAACTTCAGGCTTCGGTACATTTTTCCCTGTTCTCACTAAGAGATCGAAGTGGTTGAGAGTGCCGACTTACGTGTTCGAGTCAGTCTTCCTATATATTTTTTCTCTTCATTTTCCACAGGTTGCTTACCCGACCATAGGTTTGCCAAATATTTTGGCTCAGGAGTAATCGTGAGTTCATTACTTTAGGAGTAGTAACTTTCCTTAACAGTCTTGCAGATTGCGACTGCCTTCATCCATTTGTTAGCCTCTGGTATAAGTGAACTGGGATCGCCATGTCTATCGCCGGCATGGCAAGTATACGTGCGTCTCAATGCATGGTCTTGCTTATACGCTCTGAATAAATCTATGACTCCAGCCGTACTCCATCGCCCTGGCAATGCTCAGCCTTTTCGCAATCTTTCTTGTAGAACTCATCGCCTACCGTGTGGGGAAGGCAAAGCTTGCCAAGATAGGCATGACTCACGGTACGTGATCACTCACCCTGTCGTCAAAAAATTGTGGGTGACCTTGTGACATAGATCCCCATGGACATGGAATCGGTTCACATGCCTCTCACGGTCCGGAAGAGACCTTGGAGGACAAGCAATCCGTGTCTGATCTCGAGATGTCTCAGATCACAGCAGTACCTTTCGACGATTCTGCGATGGCGCAGGTCATCGGTGTGTTCATTTTAGAGTTTGGTGTCCTGTTGCACAGGTCAGCTCGTGTTTTCTCTATCTTAGAAAGGGAAGGCAGATACTGATTAGCTATCATATTCATATTTAGTTTACTCATCGGGCTGACGCTGGCTGTGGATCCTGATTTCAAGATACTCTTCATCGTGATTATCTTTCATCGTGAGTGACTTGTTCGGAAGAAGAAAAATGATTGCGACTCACGACACTTTTAAGAAACATTCGAAGGTCTGGGTATCGGGTCACGATTGGCGTTCATGCGTCTGCCACCCAAGTATAACTATATCCCTTACTGCGCAGCCCTTTTGTACGCCATCACGACACCGGTGGGGATCGCGGCAGGCCTTGGCATTCGCAACACCTATAACCCCGGTAGCACGACGGCGTCCATCGTCAGCGGTACAATGGACTCTATAAGCGCAGGGATCTTGTTGTATACCGGTTTGGTCGAGGTAGATGCGCATGTTTTCTATTTCCAGACTGTTTCTGACTCGACATTACAGTTAATGGCACACGAGTTCATATTCAACAAAGAAATGAACAATGCGTCTTCCGGGAAGCTTGCGTACGCGTTATGTTGCATGGTGTCGGGTACTGGTATCATGGCATTGCTTGGACGATGGGCATGAGTTCTTTTAGTAACGATTGCTAGACATCTACCGCTATCTGTAAATGTAGTGCACATATTGTGACTTGTACTACTACATATATTTCCTACTTCTTCCTCGTTCGAAAGTCCACTATGATCATTGACAGTGTTATTGTGAATGAATTGTCTCAAAGTTTGAAAGTTTTAGACAGCTGCCAGTCACTAATTACTAGTCTACTCACTACACTATAGCTACTTATTGGCCACTGGCAGACCAAGTGAAATGTTTAAGTGCGATACATGGAAGAAGAACGAAGGAGAGATACGATGCAGTCTGAGGTGTAAGATGACTATGCGTGAGTTTGCTGTATGGTACTTCGTGGCTACTACGTGGTAACTTGCAATGCGAATCGATTATCCCGTCTGATCATCTGAGTACTAGCAAGGAACCTCAATTGATTGGTGTCACATCGCCCATTCTAGCACTCAGTCAAGAAAGTAAAGCATGCGGAGGCACCCTGATCATTGCTCGACGAACACGGTTATTTCTTCTTCCCCGACTTGGGAAAAGTTTTCCCCTAAGGTGTGTTGGAACGCTAAGTGTGCTGTGATTTGTAAGCACGTGCGTCGATTCTCTTTTTTTTGGTCGATTTTTGAGTACCACAGCCCCCGATTTCGATGCGTACGTTCAATAATCAATTTTTTGTAGTAAATCCGCGCCAAAATGAATGGCTTCCTTGTTGTGGCTGAACTGTACAGTTCACCGGAGATTTCCGATTGCTCACCATCCGTGTATCCCGAACGCTATCCCTGGTCAAGACCAACCGCCGCGTTCGAAACAATGGCAAGTCCATTTCGTCTCTAATCTGCGCGCAACTGACAGCCGTTCTCTAGACCAAACGTACCCGCAAAGTTGGTGTGACCGGAAAGTACGGTACCGTGCGTACCATTCACCCCGCCCTATCTACCGATCTCACCCGTCGAAAATCGTACAGCGTTATGGTGCCTCCCTGCGAAAGCAGGTGAAAAAGGTGCGTTCTTCCGTGCCGCAATCTACGGACTACTCATCGATCATGCTGCTCGCACCAGATGGAAGTGACGCAACACGCCCGTTACACTTGCACATTCTGCGGCAAGGCAAGCAATGCCCCATTTATTGCTCGCAAACGTACTTGACCGTTTTAATTCAACAGGACTCCGTCAAGCGTACGGCAGTTGGCATATGGAAATGCCGTGCTTGCAGAAAGACGATCGCCGGCGGCGCATGGACAGTATCGACGACAGCAGCTGCTACAGTGCGGAGGTGAGCCATATCTGCGTACAATCGGGTCTTTCTGTCCTCACATCTAGCATAGCACCGTTCGCCGTCTGCGTGAGCTGACAGAGGCATAATAAAATACTACTACATGGGTTTTCATCTTTACTACTACACTGTTCTACATATGCAATCATGTCGAAAATCAATCCATGTCATGATGATGCCCATCTCGAGTTCAAAAAGAGGACTTTTTATTCAAAAGGAAAGACAAACAAATGTGAAAAAAGGTAGTACAAAGGCAACGTTCAAGGATCAGTGCTAGTATCTGGTCCTTCTTCTTGTGTGGGGCCATCGCCCTCTTCCTCGTCACTAGCATCCTCGTTCTCGGCGTCAGTGTCATCATCGTCACTGTCGTCATCACTCTCTTCACTTTCGTTGAACATGAGAGAAATGTACTCATCACCGAGCTGAGCATCCTGAATCGAGGTCTGCTGTGAACTCAATGTATTGTTAGAGATCCCAGTAGCCACAATCTCCGAGGGCAGAGAGGGTGAACCATCCTTGGCCGCCTTGGTCGTAGTCGGAGCTTTGCGGTTACGATTGGCGCGAATCACATGTGGAAGCTTGCATCCCTTGGTAGAACAAGTGCCCTTTTCCGCAAAGTCAGGACACTCCCGGACGTGTTGCATATCACAGTCGAGACCCTGGGAACAATAGCCGAGCACCGCAAAGTCGCGACAGACGCCATGCCGCTGGCCCACGCGGACGTGAGGGAACGGACAGTTCTCCCGAGTACACCGTCCGTTGTTCGCAAAGTGAACACAGAGGGGAGTACGTTCCGGGATGGGGTCATGTGATAGATTGCAGGACTCGGCAGTGTTGGGGCAGTGGCCATGCAAAAAGTTCCAACAGATCGCAATCTTGTTGGGGTCGTGCTGGTACATACACGTGAGGCCACGGCTGCAGGTGCCTGAGCAGCCGTGTACGAGCGCGCGTGTTGAGGATGGAACATTGGGAGAAGTAATCGGAGACGCACCAGTTGTGGTAAAGCGGGGGCATGGCTTGTTCAGATATCTCATGCGTTTGTTAGGTTGGCGACCACTATGACGCAGAATCAGATGGGAATAATGGGAGTAACTGTGACTGTGGACAGACTGTGTTGGCCGGCGCGAGTTGTTGAGGGTCATATTTCGGTTCCTCGGGCGTTGTTGCTGGTTGTGAGAAGATGCCTTTGACTTGTAAGCTCGATGGGCGGGGATGCGGTGTCCACGTCTTGAGAAATCGGTCGGTCGGGGTATCGGTTTGAGTGGGGCTTTGGGCGCGGGCGCAGTAAGAGATTTCGGTACTGGGGGGGGGGGGGTAGGTCGTGATCCGGTTGAGACGTAAATAACTGAACATGACTCACGGTCTTTGCGAACGAGAGAGCGAGAAGAAGATTCAAAGGTGACGCCATCGATGACGACGTCGTGGGTCGAGGAGGACACCTGCCGTGGAGCTGATTTTGGCAGGAAATGATGTCGTTGTTGGATCTTGTGCTGGTTGATTGCGCCTGTGATGTCGTCAGCGATCTGCAGCAGCGACTGCGGTGATGAATGCACCTGTGAGACGGGCGATTTCAGCCTTGAGCGCTACGTCGGACGTCGAGGCCATGATCGGGGTAGGAGAAGAAGAAGAGACGAGCGGACTTTGTAATCAACTTTGACTGACAACAAATGTACCGTCGATGGCTGTTACCCCTCTCACTCGTCCTCGCCTTCCTCTGGCTCACCGCATCCCGATCCCGCCCGCCGTCGCCGCCGTTCTCGCCGACGACGCTCGTACGCGCGCCCTTTGTCGACGACCACTCGCTCACCGTCGTGCTGCCCCTCATTCCGACTACTCTACACGACTTGCTGGATCCCTTGCTCGTATCCACCAACATTATATACGAAGTCGCGATCCTCTGTCCACACACTCTCCTCGCCGACACCCGTCGTCGACTTCGTCATGCTCTGTCGAATGTTACGCATGATCACCCAAAAGTGACCCTTTATCCCTGGTCTAGTTCAGTCCATCAAGCTTCTCTCGCACTCATCGCCCGAGTAAAGACCCCATGGGTTCTCATTCTCGACGAGCACGGTTTCAGCGATATAGCCGAGTGCGATAGAACGTACCTCATGCGCCCGCGTGTAGTGCCTGTGCCTGTTGGACCCTTTGGATTCGTTGGGACCTCTCACAACTGGACCCAGCTCTCATCGTCTGACCGCCTACAGCCAGCAGCTTTTCTCATTCCTCCGTTTGTTGCGCCCTCTGCTCTCTTAGCCGGGGCACCTCTCGCTTCTCCAGTCTGGCCCGCACTGGGAAATTACGTTTCTGAATCGACCCTCGGCTCGTTTGGTGGCCTCGTTATCGGCACAGAGATCTTGGACATGCCGACTTGTGATTCTAGAACTGAACTCGATGGCGATCCGGATGCTCGCACTCTCTTTGATTCCGTATCTCCAAATGGTTTCTTTGTTCTGGCATTCCCTCGGAAAGAAGACCTCACAAATTTCATTCCCGCGACGTGCAAACTCTTTCACCAAGGGTATTCCCTACTCGCCTATCTGTACGATACAATCGACCAAGTTGAATCTTGGGGCGTCGTCAACGAGCGGAATTGTACTATACCCTACTTTCGGCGCTCAACAAGCTTTCCGAGCTTTCCCGACTGGCTCGACTCCCTAGGATCGATCCCCGACGTTGTGATTGGTCTGGACCACCAGGACCTTGTTTCATCGACGTTCTCGTGGATTCTGGAGCAATCCCCTTTTCTCAACACCACCTTGATGAGAATCCCTCGCTCCGAGTTGCCATATACCGAGTGGATTGGCACTTTGACTCTCCAGGAACTGCGCAGTTCGTCCTTTCTCTTCCACGGGCTCATCTTACACTGGTAGTGAAATGCAGATTGGAACGTCCCTGAAATTACTCTCACGGTGATTACGAATGATCGACCACACTCGCTTCGGCGTCTGCTCGAATCGATCCAACGTACGCTATTCTATGGTGACAAGGTTGACATAAGAATCAACATGGACCAAACCTCTGACCCTGAAACGATGCATATTGTGAATGACTTTGAATGGCTCCACGGTGACGTGTTCCTCCATCATCGAGTCATCCACGGAGGCTTACTTCCCGCTGTCGTCGAGTCGTGGTATCCACACTGCAATGACTCCTACGGTCTATTGCTCGAGGACGACGTCGAGTTGTCCCCTCTGGCTTATGCATGGGTCAAAATGACCCTTTTGCGCCACAAGTTTGTCCGAATCCATGCAGGGGACCGCACACTGACCGTTCTATCAGATACGGCAACTCCAGTCCCTCTGCGTCGCAGCTCTTCGGAATCAGCCTCTACCAGCAGAAAGTCATCGAGCTCCGCCCCACAGGCCGCCAACCTTTCAACGCACGCACACTCTTACGATCCTCTTCGCTCGCCGAACCCACCACCCCCTACCTCTCCCAAATCCCATGCAGCTGGGGCGCGCTCTACTTTCCGTCTCACTGGCGCGAGTTCCACGACTACCTCTCCCTCCGCCTCTCCCAACGCGACCTCCCGATCAGCCACACCATCGTTCCGGGCGTGCGCTCGAACAAGTGGAGCAAGTCGTGGAAGAAGTACTTTATCGAGCTCGTCTACCTGCGCGGATACGTCATGCTCTACCCCAACTATGACGACTTTGTGTCGTTGTCGACGAACCACCTCGAGGTGGGCTCGCATGTGAGGGAGGAGCCTGGGGAGGTGTATGAGCGCAAGAAGCGGTTATTTTCGCTCCCGCTGATGCGGCTCGCGGGTGCGTTGGCGTCGTCAGTGGGAGAAGCAGCGCACGGTCCGAGGTTGCTAGACTTGCCTGGCGGGGTGCTGCCTGACTGGGAGCGGCTTCCGGTGTTGGATCTCGTGGGGGAGATGTCGTCGATGGATGTGATCCAGAAACGGGGTGACGAGCGGCGGTCCGAGTTGGACGCGTGTGCGACGACGAGCGTTGCATCTCTTCCTTTAAGCGTAGAAGACCTGTTTTGCCTGTCTGACTAGCTTTGTTGTACATGCATTCATTGTGTATTGTTTTGTCACTTGTACTCTAGTCTCAGATGAGAGAGAAACGAACAAGCCACATTGAAATCGGCGAAAACCAAGCCATAATAATTCGTACAATTCCTGAAACAAACAAACAAAGATACTTTTGTACTTCTAAACTACGACTGAAACAAACCGGGCCAAAAAGCAGACTAGGTCCTAAGATACTTATTACGAAGGTGGAGGAGGTGGTAGGAAAGGGTGTGGGGTTCACATTCAACGGCAGAAAAACGCGCCGTGCTCTAGATCGTAATCTGCGAACTGTCCAAGCCCAACGCGTGCAAGAACAAATTCACGTTGGCCAGCTTGGCCTTCCTGTCCTCCTCGTCCATGCCCCACCCCTTCTGTGCGCTCGCCACGTTCTCGAGCACTTTCTCGCGCAGACCAGCGACCAGCGTGGACTGCTGTTCCGTCGAGGCGTGCAGCGCCAGCGCAGCGAGGAATTGCCACACGGGCTGGTCGAGCATCTCCGAGCTGGGCGACTGCGGAGGCGCACGACCGTGGGCGTTGTGTTGCGTCGGCGTCGCAGCGAGCTGGAGGGCGCGCCGTGTCGACGGGAAGAGCAAAAGGAAGTGAGGTGCGAGCAATTGGAACAAGTGGTCGAACATGAGTTGCCTGGTTAAACAAACAAAGTTGGATGAGATCGTTCGTGATCGTGAACAAGGTGGTCGCGCGTACCATTGCTCGGCATCCTCGGCTGTAGGAATACCGGACGTCTCCGGAACGCCGCTCATTTCTTGCTTGATGATTTCCACCCGACTCATGAAGAGTGTCAGGATCGCAATGCCAGGCTGCATTCTCTTAGTTGCTGAACGTGACGCGCAAAAGTAACAGTACCCACCCTGGTCTGAGCAATCATCACCGCATCGCTCCTGTCCAAGAGTAACCCTAGAAGACCAGAAATTAACCTGAGCTCCGCTTTGGCTACGACCGGCAAGATGCTTTGCAGTACACTTCCGAGGAAAGCCTGCGTTTGCCTCTCTACCTCGTCCCTGTCGGGCGGGTTCGCATCGCTATTCGACGAGGGCGACTTGTTCTGTGCGTGCAGGTGAGAATCCTCCGGCAAATCGAGTAGATGAGCATATTTGACGACATCCAGTTGGGAGAAGCACGCGACCAGGAGGGTCAGAAGGGTGAGCATGCGAGCGGGTTGGATATGACGGCTGAGCCTCGGCAAGATCCGTTTTCCTTTCGCCGGAGTGAGTAGTGAGATGAACGGATGAGGATCGCTACGCATCACAAAGGTGAGTGTAGTCTACATTGTATAGTAGGTCTAGGGCTTACCTGGTCTCGAGGGGAATCAAGACTTTCAGGCCAACCCATATTTCCTCAACGAGTGCTTCATACTCTGCTTGCCTGCGTTCGCGGTCAGTCACAATGACTGACACCAATGCGTTCATGCCGGTCACTACTTACCAGGCTACGATACCTTCTTCGTCTTCTTCATGAGGTTGCTCCCTCCTAAGTTGTTCAATATTGAGTACAAGATCATACAGCGACTCGAGGGCAGCGAGGACCTGGCGTTGCGTGAGGGGGTCTTTTCTGACCACCCCATCCTGCTATACGACGAGGGTAAGTCAGAGCGAAGACGGCAACGAAAAGTCGGCTCACGCCAGCAACGTCACCCAGTGCCTCTCGTCCTAGTTTCGCAGCCTCGCGCACCGCGCCGTGGCTATCACTAAGACTATGTCCCTGCCCGTCTTCTTTCGAGATGTGCGGGTGCGTACCCGATAGCGTGGCGGTCGCATTAGCAGCGTCAACCTGTAGGAGCTGACGTGGAGCAGCCTTGTAGCTTCGTCCAGATGTTCTACCGAGGGCACCCTGGAGGCTGTGCAAAGCTGGATATCACAGCAAATCAACAGCTACTCGCATTTCAACGCTAGCCAAGGAAAGGCTTACAGTGCAGACCCTTCTCCTTCTCCCTTAATCGGGCGTTATTAACAATTCTCTCTACTTGCGATTCCATCTTTTGCATGGCACTCTGTCTCCTACCACCCGCCTTGTGCCCTGGCATACCCAATCCCACACCACCCCCGCTCCCGAACTTCAACACGCGTTCGGAGTCTGCGCCAGGCTGAAGACCCAAACGAGAACGGAGAATGGCACCATAAACTTGTGCGTAAAAGTCTTCTGCATAAGGATCTTGAGTGACGAGTTGCGATACTTGAATGCGGGTTATAAAGTCCTTGTCGGATTGCGTCATGAGGTCATTATAGCGTGACTGCGGAAAATGGGTCAGGATTACGCCTGCTCTAAACAGCGAGCAACTTGCCATGTGAGCGATCTTGGCTGCTTTCCTCCGCCGCTTTTCCTCCATACGCTCAGTCTCCATGATCTTGCGCATGGCTTCTGCTCTGAGGGCCTCCTGCTCCGCCTGGCTGATGCCCTGCATATCTCGCATAAATTCTGCTTGAGCCATCTCAGACAGAAGCCTCTGTTGAAGCTGGATGCTCTGCGGCAAGTACTGCGCGTTATGCTGGTTGATCAGCGGTAACTCCCCGGTCCCAGTCGCACCCGTAGCAAAGGCAGGCGTAGCAGGAGAATGCGTACGACGCTGCTGCAAGGTTTGCAAGTCGGCATAGGTAGCCTGTCGGCGAGCCTGAAGAGATGGCTGCTGCTGCAGCTGTGAAATCTGTTGAGCACGAAGCTGCCTCTCGAGCTCCTCCATCCTCAGGCGTTCCTGCAGCTCCTTGAGCCGTTCTTGCTGCTGCCTCTCTTGTTCCTGCTGGAGCATCAAGATCTGTTGCTGGTGTTGATGCTGCTGATGGAACCTGGGCGACTGCGTCCTGGGCAATAGCGTCGGAGCCTGTGTATGGTGCACCATGCGCGGGGGTGGGGGTGGAGTCACCTGTTGTTGATGGGCTTGTTGAAGACGGAGCTGCTGTTCCTGCTGGATGAGTTGTTGTTGCTGAAGTTGCAAGAGGCGAATGCGTTCTTGGTCCCGGAGCTGCTGCTGTTGCTGTTGCTGTAACAATTGCTGTTCCTCCGCCAATCTCAACTCCCGTTCCCGTTGTCGGAGTTCCTGCTCCTGACGTTGTCGTGCCTGCTGAGCTCCGAGCCTCATCTCGGCTTCGATCTCTTGTACGGTTCGAGCCCCGAGTTGGTTGGCGCCATGGGAAATGGGCTGATGCAGTGGCTGATCGAATGTGCGATGATGATCCGGGAGAGACGGTGTCGTTGATGACGCTTGATGCCTAGACGCAGACGAGGGTCGATGATCCGCAGGATGTGCTGCTCCATCAATAGCTCGGAAGAGCGAAAACGGAGACTTGTCGTCCCAGATTGACTCGAGGGAGTGCGGGCCCGAAGGGACGGGGGCAGGCGCCGGAGAAATAGCTAGCCAGGACAGAAAATAAGCATGCGATATCCAAGTGACCGGATCGATTCAGAGCAGCAGGTCACTTACCCCGCTCAGAGTGCTTCGAAGTAACGAAAGTACGCTCTTGGGCAGGCGTTCGCTCCCTCAGGGGTTCTTGGGGAGTTGCGCGGCGGTCATGTCTGACACCAGTTGTATTTGGGAGCGCCTGGTTGGCGAAATCGAAATCTTTGCCTGTGGTCCCCCGGTAATGTTATCAGATCTGAGTTGGCTGAGAAATATCGACTGACCAACGGCACCAGTCCCACCGAACGTCTCGTCGTTGAGCTCATCTCCACCCTCCAGCAGGGCATCACCAAGACCGTCGTAACTTTCCTCCCCCCAGGTGTAGACTGCAAGGTCCTCCGATTCGTGTAGGCCGCCTTCCAAGAAAGTCTTCTTGTCTTGTTCTAGATTGCTCGTCTCGAAACCAAAGAATGACATAGAATGAGGTTTTGCGGTACTTTTTTTTTCTTCTTCGTCTTCTTCCACCTCCGGGAGGTCAAAGAGGATCGTAATCACGGCAACTCAAGAGCCTTCTCTTGTTAAGTGGGACAACACAAATAACACCACACACGCTCCATGTCGCTGCCGTAATACGTACATATGATGTACTCTATGAATACTTCCTCGCCTCTTCTAAAAAGTCCAGCAGCGTGCTGGCACTCCACGCCTGCGTATTACACGAGTCCTTACAATACGCGCCGTCTTTGTTCGTCAGCTCCGGAAGGCCAGCCCAAGCGTCGCGTTGGATGTGATGCCGTGGTTCAAGCAACGCTCGATGGAGGTAATGAAGTGTTTGCATACGATCCTACATGCGGCATCAGGCCCATCGGACACTCGTTGTCAGGAATACGCACATCTTTGCCTGCTTTGACACGCGTGTCGAAGTAGAGGTAAGCCCTCAGGAAATACCCAAGCGGCCATCCCCATTCCGGGCCCTGCTGTTTATGAGCGTAATGCAACACGCAGTAAAGACGCACGCACGTTGTGGTAATTGCGTCCTTTGGCGACAGCCTTATCCGTCGAATCGTCCGAGTTGTCGTAAAATGGCCGGTACTGCATGTCGCTTGGATCAAGCGTCTTCATCCCCATTGGACCTCGCAGGACCTTATCGGCAAGTTGGAGGGCCTGCAGGGCATGAGTTTCGTCAAATAATTCAGGGGCGACTGTCATTGCAACCGGGAAGTTGGGTCTAAACTGATAGTCGGACCATTCACGGCCTCGTCCAGATCCGTAGACGTCCTTGTAGATTCCTCGGCGGTTGACGAGTTTCGTGTCAACGGCGTATTGCGAATCCTCTGCAGGATCTGTAGTAAGCATTAGCAAACCTGACGCCATCAAGTCGTTCAGCTCATTACCCAAGGGTACGTAAAAGTAGCGTTCGAATGAATTCTGGATGAGGTCGTTCCACTCGCCATACGTGACTAATTTGTCCCTGTCATCGACTGTTCTCGGGGTCAGTGAATGACATCCAAGCACTGCGAGCGGACTCACCTGAAGCAACAACCCCTTTGAAAGGAAACTTTCCTTCCCTGACTAGGCCATCCAACCATCTCAGCGTACTCTTAACCAATCCCACGATCTCGACTGGAACACCATCCCTGGGCGTTCCGGGAACCCCCTTTGTTCCAGCATTCACGCTCTCCCCCATTTTATCCATCCACGTCCCGCAATTATGTTCGTTCCCTCCATGGATGAATCCCGTCTTCCAATCGACATAGATATCAATGTCAAACCCTGCATCTTTCATTTGTGTGTCCAGGTTCGGACCTGCATTGTATTCACGGAAGGATATCCCTGATGCATGCCGCTGGAGAATCTCTTGGATGATTTCAGCGATCGTGCTTGTATATGCGTATGCGCGAGGGTCGTTCCAAGTCACCCAACTGTCGTCTGCGGGGAAACGGCGGAGAACAGTCTCGGAAAGAATACATATACCATTGGGTGCCATATTGATGTAGTCTTGGATATTCTGTAACATCCACCACGGCGAGTCGCGCGAGTTGTACCTGCATGAGGATTATCATCCGCTGGAAACAGTACCAATATAATCATCACCTACCGAGGATTTCTCAAGGAATCCAACAGATTCGGAATGAGTCCGTGTTTTAGTGTCGAGGAAAACGCGAGTATATGTTGCCTCGCTCCTTCATAGTTTCCTGTAGTCAAAAATAGTCCTCGTAGTGAGATGAAAACATCTCTTCCCCAGCATCGCGCCCATTCGGTGCTGAAATGAGGCAAGCCAGCAGCGAGTGAGGGTGTGGATTTGCCGGGATCCAGTGATGCTGACTGGACCGTTCCATGCATCTGTACTGCGCATAGAGCAAGGTCTCGCGTGAATTCATGCCCGGTAGTCACAAACTCGGAGAATTGTTCCAGGGCAGCGACTCGAGCGGCCTTGTAAGCCGTGTACATAGTGATAGCGAAAAATTTCGGCCGCAGGTGAGGTGCAACATTATTTTTGATCCTTTCGAACCTCTCTTGTAACCATTCAGCAGGAGCGCGTAGCTTTGGGAATCCGTCCATTTGACTGTTCTCTTCCGTCAACATTGATACACCATCCATGGTATGAACTCACCAGAGCAGCCTCTGAACTGTGTAATTTAGACCCCATACCCCTCTCCTCAGGTTTTCGCACAGCGGGTGGCCCAGATCATTTGTAGTCATGACTGCTTGCAGTGGTCCCATCCAACCCTCCAGCCCGCAGTACGTCAACCGTCCCAGATCAGGAACGTCGTACACGCCGAACTTCCCGTCAGTTGCATCTCGCTCTTCCGCGTCTGCGCGGTAGAGCACGACATTGAGATCCACCAGATCGAGAGACGAGAAAGCAACCGCGGCAGTTTCGGCGTCGGCACAAAAGATGTCCAGGGTGGGATCTGTCTGTTCAGCTTCAACTTCGAAAACCATCATGCTTCCCGGGGGGAAGAACTCGGGAACGACGATGGAACAAAGCGAATTTGATTTCTGGATCGTTGGAACTTCAGGCAAGTCGATCAACCGACAAGGCAAGCCCTTTATCGTCTGCGTATCTTGAGAAACCTCGTATGACGGGATATCAACGGCGAAGCCACAAATAAACTTCCCTCGCGTTCGATTCAGTTCGATGGGATTTACTATCGTTAACGGTTATCACCTCAGGTGTGCGACAGTGAAATGTGATTACTCACCCCGGTCGCGTTGTTTGGAACCCTTGGTAAACGCTGTATGAGCAACGAGCAAGTATCCTTTCTGTGTCCTCGGGTGCACTCTGTGGATGATAATATACTGAGGAGAGCAGGAGATTGTCATTACAATAAATCGGCGAGAAAAGAAACCAATCCCGGCACTTACGTCGCCATCCTGAAATACATGGGCTTCTTCGTATCCTCCGAGCAACATCTCTCTCCTCAACCCATTCAACACCCTCTTTGCTCTTCCAATTCCAGACCGCTCACCAAGATCCGTAATTTCATACTGTCTTTTTTCCTGAACCAAATTCAGAAGCTTCGGGTATAGATCATCGAATCCCTTGACGGAAGCCACAGCGCAATGCCCAAACGTAATCAATCCAGCCACGCAGAGTGCGTGCTCAGCGCTGAACTTGTCCAAGTATGACTCGTTGTCATGAGTTAGGTCATACATGATTGCGTGCGGAACAGAACCTTGGAGAGTGGTCACGATACATGGGCGAGTGGGTCCTGTGCCGAATGGCGGAGCGAGATCTTGTGCAGTCGTTAAGCAAGCCTCGTCCATCGATCCTGCAAACGAACAGAAACTTAATAGGTCGGTTAAGCATAGGTAGAGTCGAACATACCAATCGGCTTCCCCAATCCATATCGATACATGATCCTTGATAACTCCTTTGGATCAAATGCATTCCCGGCTTCTCTGACCAAGCTATTAACTCCCAACTTTCTGACAAACAGCAGATCCATCTCTTCGCTCCCGGTAAAAAGCTCCGCACAAACATATAAGTTTGGTTTCACCTTCCGCGCGACGTCGAGCATGGCAGTCCCGACATGCAAAGGTGTCGAATGACAGTTGTCGATACGAAATCCATCAAATGCTTTCGCGAGAGAAGTGACGTAAGCAGTCATGAATGTCCATAGCCATGGGTTGTCCGAAGGGGCAGAACCATAGCGAAGTTTTACGCAATCGCCCCAGACAATAACTTCGCGGCGCAAGTATGCTTTAGAAGGTGGAAGAGCAAAGTTTACCAATGGGTCAGCGTCCCATATCCATCCATTGTTTGCAACGCAATATAACGCAGGATCGACATCAGACCCAGGCAAGCGCGTGAAGTATGGTTCAACCAAGGGTGAACTGGCAAATAACGTCAGAAAACCTCTTACAAGACAACGTATACGTACTCTTTGGATATTTCTCCGAGTTTAGGTCCATGGGAATCGAGCCGCATGTACTTCAGTCTATTTTTCACCATGCCAAGCGCTACTCGCGTATCTTCTTCCCAGTCAGCGTAGAGTGGCACGTTCAAGACATCAACAATGCGTTTCCAACCCTCCGCCAGCGACCTATGGTCATCCGCGAGGTTTGGATAGGCAGCTTTCATGATTCCAGCAGCTACACCACCCTCGACATGTGCACAGTATCGCGAAGACAGTGCATCCAAGTTACGGATCAAGCCAGTTGTCCGTAAGATGTCAGCAATTTCAGTTGCAGACTTGCCATTGATATCTTTGCCACTCCAAGGAATAATCGAATTAGACGACAACGCACCGAGGATGGATGCCGTCTCTTCCTGCGTGTCAAGGACATAAAACTGCCACAATTTCTTTGACTTCATATGTTCTTCCAAAGCAACAATTAGCGTGTCTATATCCTTCTGGGAATCGATACGCATGGGCAGTCCGCTGCCTTGAAGAGACCCCGAGAATTCGAGAATTGCGTCGTCCACTT
This sequence comes from Leccinum subgranulosum, assembly GCA_038091575.1. NCBI lineage: Eukaryota > Fungi > Basidiomycota > Agaricomycetes > Boletales > Boletaceae > Leccinum > Leccinum subgranulosum. The sequence continues at coordinate 38,423 of JBBPOS010000145.1, forward strand.
CCAACGCGGGAGTCAGGTGGGGGGTATTCGAAGGGCTATAACCTAATCTTTCCATGAGAAAAATGAAAACCATATTTTGCTTGGGACATGCCTGCTTCAGGATGTTGTACGAGCCACTTGCTGTCGCTGGCAGTATGGTTAAGTACCACATCCGTTAAACTCAAGAGACCGTATTCTTCCTTCGCAACTCGTAGAGTGTCTTCCACCATAGAAGCGGCCTCCGATGGCTCGATAGAAGTGGGGAAAACATCCAGGTCATAGTTGCTCTGATCTTTGATAGAGTACGGGCTATCGCTCTCACCGCGCACCTGGAGTGGAGTCCAATGCAGCATTGTATACCCGCGATCACTAGCTTCCTGAAAGAGTTTTTTCCACTGATCGATAGAACCCATCCATTTTGACACGACTGTCAACATCGCGATCCCATCGAGAGGCAAGTTGATGTATTCTGGCAAGACTTGGAACCCATTATCCGAAGGCAAGAGCGGTTTCAGGTCGGCGGAGAGAATCGGGGAACGCGCGGGGATACGGAGGATGGGGTCTACATTGAAGTAGCCTTCCCTGCCTTTTATACGTTGTCCAGGCAAGTCGCCATCATATTCGACCCAATAGATGAATGCACCTGCATGAGATATGGGGAGATCGACTTGGATAGGCTTGGAAAAATTAGTGGGTAACCTGCGCATAGGTAAGTTGCGTAGAACCGGTCAGATGCACACGCTTACTTTCGATCCGCGAGCTTGTCCCGCTCGAACATGCCACCGTCAAGCGGGAAGTTTGTTCTGAATACACCGTTCTTCGATGCAGGTGTTCCTGCGTCCAACGAGACGCGCAAGATATAAGGGACATAGGCAGGTGGTAGTCGAATATACTGTGGAATCACGAGTAAGCGGATACTCGAAGTCAAAGACACGGTCAACTCGCCGACCGCTTTTTGTCAGGCCCACCATCGGGGTCGAGTCTGAGTTCGTAGACACGAATAGGCTGTTCTCCCTCTGATCGTTCACTCAAGAAGAATCCTTTGCCTTCGTCCGCGGGTGTCTTCGGAGTGCTTGGCGCAACATCAAATTCCGCCGGGTCAGATTGAGGTAGCGATAAGGAAAGATCCAGTCTTTGCGTTTGTGGTTCCTTGTCCCGTTGTACCATGACAGAGTCGCTGGAGGAAAGGAGGGGTGGAAAGTGTGGTGAGTACGAATGTGGTGTCTTTATACCAAGTGTGGTTCCATTTCATGGTCAGTCTCGATCCATTTGCCGTGACACCGTGACGTCAGTGTTGACCACGGCGTGGACAAATATCCTTTTTTGGATACACGTGCCTGTTTCTAGACCGCAAAACTTTCTTTGGAGTATCCGGCTTATAAAAATAAGCCTTCCAATCTCCCACCACTAGCGGACCGACATGATCCGATGTAATGAGGGCATGTTCTTCAAGATGGGGGTGCATACTACTGTATCCGACGAAACCTCGTCTAATCTAACGACACGGTCTAGACGAGTTGCATTCCGAATTTGATCAAAAATCTACAGTAGTCATACAAACAGGTGTCTCCACTGTTCAAAACTTCAACTACAACAACAACATTTTTGAGTCACCAGCCGCTATCCGTATCGAACCCCGAAAACGTTCTCATGGTATGCCTTGATTTCTACAACCAACACCGTGGCCGTGAGCACAACGCCTGCGAGAACGCTGTCGATGCAATACGTACGGAGCGCGACAAGCTTCGAGTTGAACCGACACAAGGCCAGGTTTCCCATCACGGACCAAATCCCAGCGAGGGCCTTCCCCTCTTCACCGGGTATACCTATCTCGCGATGCAAACCCTGCATCTCGCCTTCATCATTGAAGCCATAGATTCGCCGAATCTTGTCATGCAGTTCTTTGTTTTTGACGAGATCGATGTATGCGCTACGTGCATCTCCGAAGCTGCAAGCGTCACTTGAGTTACAGGGCCTTCACGAAGAAAGGGAGAAAGACGGACCCAGTAGCGAAAACAACGACGTCAGCGTCTAGTGTGGAACCGTCTTCAAATAATAATCCCGTCGGCGTAAATTTCTTGATGGGCCCGTCGCTTTTCAGCTTGATCTTCCCGTCAATGACAAGCTGCGAAGCACCGACATCTGTAGTAAGGGAGGGTTCTTGTTGGCCTGTGCTTTATTGTATGGAAAAACTTGCCGAAATAGTATCCTCCCCCCTTGTTGAACGCTAAGAACAGGGCGCCGGAGTCATCTTCTCCCATGGTTAGTTTGAAGCCTACTTTACCCAGGCCGTCCAGAGTTGTCCTGAGGCACACGTATATATTCATCAATGTAGATAGGTAGAAAAGGGAACATACTTGTCAGCCTCAGCGATATCCTTGGTGACACGTTGGTGTAGAAATTTAACAACATGGGTTGGGTACGAGGCATTCACGCGATCAGCGACTTCAGTTGGGGGTCCACCCTCCCAGTAGAGTCCTAAAATTATCAGCAAGATATCATAGTTCAAGCGGACAAACGGCACCTAGCAAACGGGGCATCCCTTCCTTGGTTGACATGATATAAGTCGGACCTCGCTGAACCATCGTAACGTCTTTGGAAGACATTATATTATGTTAGTGGTTCTAGGTAGCAATGAAAATGGCCCTACCGACACCATGCTCCACACAATCAGAGCAAATATCGTGGGCTGGACGACATAAGCCTCGTGAATAGACTAGGGCAAGCAAAGTATCGTACCCGATGTGCAAGAGCCAATTACTGCGACCTTCTTTCCCAGATGATTTGTCGGAGACTTGAATTTGCTGGAGTGCAAGATTTCACCCCTGAACACGTCCTATCCTGATTATGAGTAGATACCCCTCGGTCAACGCGTTCGTTACTTACTTTGCCTTGAATGTCTGGAATTTTTGGTATGCCGCTGCCTATGCCGAGTGCCAGCACAACGTGGTCTACCTTGAAAGTTCGCATTCGTCCACCCTCACGTTCGACCTCAACGGACCAACGCTTCCCGCCATTTCCGGTTTCCTTCTCGATCGAAAGAACGGTTGCAGAGGTCCACACGTTCAACTCCAAAGTGTGAGCATAAGATTCAAGCCAATCAGCCAGTTTCAAGGCCGGAGTATAGACGGGCCAGGAAGGGGGGAACCTTTAACCAGTTAGTTGTATAGAAAAGCCATCGGCTTGCGACGCATGCACTCACGGCAAGTACGGCATGTGGTCATACCCTACAACGCAATAAGACACGTGTACAGGGGAAGCTGCATGGGACTCACAAACTGGGTCATGCAAGCATAGTGCAGCATAGCGTTCCCTCCAATTGTCGCCTATTCTTTTGTTTCGTTCGACAACCAACGCGTTAATTCCCAGCATCTTGAGCCGTGCGGAAATATCCAAACCACTATGTCCTCCACCAACGATAACCACGGTAGGTTCCTCGTCAAGAAATTCTCTTTCTCTCTCGCGTTTGGCAGCCCATTTACCATGATTCGGCTGAAAGTCCCTCAAAGGACCGATCCGCTCTGGGTAACTCTTTAGATCCTCGAGATTGGTGTAAACTACGTGTGCTTTCCACACGCCATCGGGAAGGGGGACGAGCCTAAATACGCCAGATGCATGGCCCACATCAGTGTCAAAATTGAACAAAGCCTGAATCCAGGCGATATCCTCGTAAGGACGCTGGAGTTCCGTACAGTCTTGTCGGAGAGAAAACGTGAATGCTTGGGGGTTGAAGACATCAAGCTGGTCTGTGAGGAATTTGGACACCGCGTTCTTGCCCTCGAAAGTACGGAAGTCCCAAGTGAGTGCAAGCGTATCACGCCAAAAGACACCATCGAGGAACAGGTCGACAATGGCTGGAACATCCTTGAGACCGATAGCTTTGGCAAACTTGGCAAACCAGACATCGACTATCGCTTGCACATCAAGGTTCGGGTCAACCGTGCTGCCCAGGTTGTGTAAAGTGGGAAGAGTACGCGAAGAGGTTGAAACGGTCATGGAACAAAAAACGAGAAGGTGAAACGCGAGTGGGTTGGTCTGTTATCTTCGTTGTCTTAATATATCCCATCCGAGTGAGAACTTGGGCTCGCTTTACAGTTAGTCTGGTCACCAGACCATTTTACGGTCCGGAGTCACGAGTCTTTTGCGGTGGTTTTTTTTTTCTAGTTTGCTATAAGTATGGGTTCGCGGGACACGGGACACCACTACAGTGACGTACGCCGTATTGCTTGTAGACTTTCGCAGATAAAGATACATGATCAAGGTGGCATGGATTATATAATCTTTGACCTTGCACTTCTACGTTCTACAGTTTTCGCTCACGCTTTCCCGGGCCAGAGATTGAGACACAGAACGACACAACGCACTGGGTGGTCTCGAAAACATCCAAGAGAAATTTGACCGCTTCAGGATCCTTTGGGCGGGCGAACGCTGGCAAGACGACCATTTTCCACGCACGAAAACCCGGCGGTCGATGGAAAGGGCAGCAAGGTGCGATCATGGTGTGATAAGTATGTCAGGTACCAAACCGCGCGCGCGTAGATCGAGTTCGACGGATCCGAGTGGGTGAGTATCACTACATACTAGTCAATGATAGTGGACTCACGTTTTGATCAATGTGTGTTAGCGCGGAATGAGTCAGAGGAGGAGAAATCATGTTGATGGATACCATTTTAATTATTGGCGGTCCGGTTCATTGCAATTGAACGTTCAGGATGACTGTGATCCAGGTCGCTCCAACTCCGGGACCTTGACCTTACACGCTTACTAGAACGATGCAATAATTCGAGATCCAGAACCCATTTTTTTGACAACTTCCTTGGGAAATTCTCGAAAGCATCAAGTTGTCTGGGTGCGAGTTGTTCGCATAAGTAATTGTCTTGCTTGTGAGCTCTTCGTAGATCCGATCAAGGATACGTTCAAGTGTAATGGACCCTCCGCCGAGTGTGCCAATTTGAGTGACCTCCGCGGAACAAGTCGACAGGAGACAAACATTCAGCTGACGACCGAGGCATGGTATTGCCCACGAACTCTAGGTACGGATTTCTCGTCACGGGGGCCGTCCAAAATCATCGTAAACGGGCCGTTGCTAACAGCGACCTTAGCGCTCTTGACCCGCCAATTTCAAGTTACACTGTTCCTGTCCCTTTCGCCTTCCGCATGACAAGATGTCAAGCTTCAAGGTTGGCCTGGATCTCGTTGTATGCGTCCTCGTTTTCAACACGCTGAAACGGTTGGCCAGCGCCAAGGTCATGTGACCCTCGAGTCCTCGACGTCGGTCCACGTTGGCAGGATGGCGAGATCCAACTCACGAATTGTGATGGTGCAGGTGGTAGGCTCGAATAACTCATGCTATTTTACTGGTCGAATCAGTCAAGCACGCAAAAATCCAACAGAGGGGGTTAAAATCATACCCCAAAGCTTGGCCTCGCGATCGAGAACCAAAACGGGGATGGTCAGAGAAGAGCATGCGGCACTCGACCTTGAATACTTCTGGTTAATATAAAGTCCGCTGTAAGGAAAGGAGGGATCTTAAGTAGATGGTACAACTTTGTACAACTTCGGCAACAACGTTCAACGCTGTCCACCCGATCAGTCCGAAACATTTGCCCGTCCCCGAGTGCTACTTAGTGTAAGCCCACTCACGCTTGGCACCGCACCATCCCCTCAGACACCGATGGTGACCAGACGAACAAATGACAAACGCGGAAGACGGGCGAAGAAACGTAAGGGATACAAAAATGATGCTGAAAGAGAGAATGTAAGCAATGATATTGTACGATAAGCGGGTCAACAAGTCCTATGGGGTAGGAATGCGTGAATAGGATAAGAGTAGACAGTCTAAACACATCGATTCCACTGTATATGTCTGGGAATATTTCTGGATGCAAAACGGCTTCCTAGATCGAGTCGAGCATGGGCATGAAACTAGCCATGTTGATGCAGGGTATTCCGAATCGAAGGTGAGAACAGAAATGCGAGACCTGTTCGCATGGCATGTGAACACGTTTACGACTGTCAATATCACGTCAAGCCATATACCTCAAGTTCACCGTCGTCGCTGTTGTTGATAAACAGCAAGTGGTACATCTTCCTCCTCGCCCTTCGACATAGGCACACTCCCAATGCTTGTTCTTGGTCTCCCATTCAGCGACGGCGCAACCGCATGAGCGCTGACAGCTTTCCTCGATTTTCCATCTGCAGGCAAAGGCGAGCCCGGAGTGACCGTAGCCGACAGTGAACGTGCCGGTCCTCTTGCAGGTTGTGGTCTACCAGGCGTGGGTGACGAGGGAGAATATCTATTATGACTCTGAGAAGGCGGTGATCGAGAACGCTGCATTGAGACACCTTGTGGTGGAGGGTCTCCCTGAACGAGTTCGTTCGCAGGTGGAACAGAGGATGGTGACGGCCGTTTACGTAAAGCTGCTGTGTGCGAGGACGGTAAAGAGTTGGGTGCAGGCGACATGGCAAGATGTGGGTCCATGTTTCCTGGATACATGTATGCAACGGACTCGGGCTCGACGATTGGTTGCGGATGATTGATAGGTGGACTTGACTGTCGATTTATGCGGGGAGCAGCAACACCACTGGGCGGTGGCGAAGACGACCCATAACCGTACGCCGGTCCATTATATTCCTGCTCCATGACCCGATGTTGCATTTCGTACTGGGGACCTTTGACGAGCATCTCCCCAGCGCGTCGGGAGCCCTGTTGTGCGGGATTCGCTTTCGTCAAGGTACCTCGCCGGGACCGGTCCTTCTGCTGCTGCTGTTGAAGTTGAAGTTCCCTCTCTTTCTCCTTCTGTTCCCGCTCGCGTTCTTGTCTCTCTCGCTCCAAGTGTTCGTCCTCGGCTCTTTGTTGCTCCTCTGCCTCTTGGCTTTCTGCTTCCTCCTGTTCCGAGAGCTGCTGCGCTGGAGCAGCATCTGCGGTTCCTTGGGTAGATGGCGCCGTCGGAGTCGGATTCTGAGTCTTGTTGATGACACCGAGATACCAAAACATCAGGTTGCTGATTAACACCTGTTCATAAAGGGGCCTTCTCGGATTCGCCAGTTTGATGTGACTCAAGCGATAGATCGCGCGTTCGACATGGATCGGGTACCTGGCATACGGTCCCTGAAAGCCAGGCTGTGGAGAGGGAGACGTAGGCAAACCCTTCGACGATTTGGACGCTCCAAGAAGGGCAGCGGCAGTTTCGCGTCCCGAGCCCGTGAACCCGCTCATCTGGGAAGCCGGGTCATCCTGCTTTTTCTTGCTGAACAGAGACCCAAAGAAGCCGCTTTCCTTTTCCTTCTCAGCCCGCAGAGCCTCCTTTTCACGTTCGCGTTCCAATTTTGAAAGCTTCTTTCCGTTTTTATCGCTGCTGCCCCATTTACCAAAGAGCCCCCTCTTGTCCTTTTCCTTCTTTTGCGCAATGATGCCCGGTTTTTCCGCGGAGACAGGGGTATCGGCTATTGTCGAGGCCACCGCGGTCTCTTCGGTGGTTGATACGAGAGTGGTGGCATCCGGGGAGGGAGTGCGCGGAGTCTCTTCTATTGACGTGGAAAGAGCGAGTCGCTGAGGTTGAGGATGCTGCAACTCTGGTTCTCGCGTAGGATAGACCAATGGTGGTTCGGATGCGACGTCCGCCAAAGATGACATCGGGTCTTCCGTTGGAAGGGTCAAGGACAACAGAGGGGCTTGAGGAGTGATGAGTGCTTGCAAAGAGCGCACGATGTCACCCTCGGGATCTTCCCTCGCATATGCATCATATATCGAACTTTCTTCGGAATAAGAATCGGACCGATGGGGAGGACGCTCATCGCTAGTAGCACTCTCATTCGAAAAGGTACGAGGGCGCCTGAACTGCTCAGGGCTATCGCCCTGTTCGCTTGTGTGATCGTTTGAGGATAAATCACTGGATGTGCGTGTCTCTGTAACCTTGGCGGTAGGCCGACGCCGGCGAGCTGAGAAACCACGACCCTCAACTTCTCCATGCACGGATGCCTTGCGAATTTTGGTTCGCGCGGCACGGCGAAGGATTAGACCAGGAGGGGGTACGATGATTGGTGCATCAGCTTCATCTGGCATTGGGGGGATGTCGTCCATCTGGTCAATGGCTGCAGGGGACACCTTCAGCCAAACATAGTCGCGAGCATGGTGTCTCACTGACCTGAGGGAGACACGTTGAGACTGAGACTCCGTCTGAGGACCGTCCTGAATTTTGAGGGATCACCCTCTTTGGTGGCCTCTTCGGCGAGTTCCTCGAGGCGCTGCAGATCATTTATGGTGAGTTGGGGACCAGCGTGGGTCAAGACGGTGCGATTGCGTCGGATTGGAACGATGGTTTCTTCTTCGACGTCATCATTCTCAGAAGGTTTGTACTGCCTGCTCAGCATTGAGCGTTTGCGCTCGAGACCGTTTGACTCGGAGGAAATGGTCAATGATCTGCCCACGGCATTTGGACTGTCTGGAGGGGGCGTACGAGCGTGCTCCTTGAGGAAAGCGCGGAATTCAGCTGGGGCAATTTCGGGGTGGAGGCGAGCGGGGACCCAGAAGAGATGGAATGGATCGTCGGAGACGACACGTTCTTCGGAACTTGAGCTGTCTTCATGTGAGCCACTGCTTGAGTCACCATCGTTGAGCTGCTGCGTGGTGGCGGCAGCAGCGGACCAGTAGGTCGAGGTCGGTGAGGGTGGTGATGAAGAGTTTGGGAGATCAGGATCGAGGATGAGAGCACCTGGACCACCCTGCGTCGACGACCTTCGTCTAATGTCGCGGAGTGCCTCGACTTCACGCTGGATCTCGAGCTGAGAAGGCTGCATAGAGCGCACAGGATGGTGGCGGCGAGAAGGAAAACGTGTGACAGGGAGGGAGAGGGGTCGTCGTCGCCGTTGTGGTCGTCGGGGTCGCTATCGGCGTCGTCGTGGTAGAGAGCGAAGGGTGGTCGACCTCGCGCAAACAGCGTTGGCGAGTGGACCTTAGTCAAACTACTGTAATTTTCACAGCGCCTTTTTTTCGCTTTAGAATTCAAGACAGGTCAACTAAGTACTGCTACAGAACACCCTCCACACCGTCCCAATCCGTCTGTCTGCCTCAATTGGCATCATCGAATGGCAGGCACATCATAATATGCACCAGGGTCACCTCATGCCACTGCCTGAGTAAAATGCCACGGTAGACAGCTCGCGGCGAACTAGGTCTTGATCAGCGACCATCAGGTGTAGGAGCGCTTGTGTTGCTCAGTGCAGCCGCTTCACGACGGAGTTCTTGTATAACGACCTTGCAGTGGTTACCACGTGAACGACCGCGAAAGCAATGACAAGGCTCTGTGAGCGTACCGCGAGCGCTTCTGGGTTGACCCCGCTTTCGATCATGCCCACGCACGTCGCGAGCGTCTCCTTGTCGAGTTGCGTGTTCAGCAGCTGCGAGATGTCGAAGAGGGCTGTCATCGTGAGTCCCCTTCCTGGCTGAGCACGCATCGGAACGTACTGTCAAGAGTTTGCTGAGCAGCAGTGATACGATCAGAATCCTTTGAGGACATTTTCTGCAGAAATGAGCCCACTCGGAGCTGTAGTACCGAAACGCCCTTGATAACTATGAAACTCGATCGCTCCTCGGGTCCTTTCCTTCCAATTACTTACCGAATAGGGAATATCCACCCCTTTGTCGGGCTCGCTCGGAGGCGGTCATTCCGGGACGCTCTGTAGATCACTGTCCGATACGCCCGGTGCTCAAGGTACTTTGAACCTGAATCAGAACTTCTCATACCTGGTCAGCAAGGCTGAGCATATGTATCCGATGATACGGGCATCATCGCGACAGGGAACGGATCTCAGCCTAAGCCTGAGTCGGAACCAAGGTCGGAACCAGTATCTGCAGTTGCTCACCATAAGTACTCTCGTCGGCTGAGCGGCTCGCTCACTATATGCAAGTACTCGTTCTGGTCTCAAGAACGTAACCAGCTCTTTGCCCCATCATATTTTCATACGCATCCAGCAATTGTTCCTTTACCCACAAGTCACCATGCGCACCGCATTTTCTTCGGAGCATTAATTGCTGCCGAACGGACACAAACCTACTGTTCACAAGATCCTTTCCCCATTGTACTATGTGCATGTGTGCATATATTATTAGGTTGTCATGCCTGAGAACTACTTGAAAATCTGCAGTTCATCAGAGAAATCTGACTTAGGACGCCACTGATCCATAATTATTTCGAGTGTCTTCTATTTTGACACTCGGGCGATGTGGGAACCAAAGGCCCATCCAGCCACTGAACTTTGAGCGGTACCTTGGCAAGTTGATTGTGAAACGAATTTCGGGACCGAGAACTATATTCTACCAGAGGTTCAATGAGCCATGTTAGTCCCGGCTGTTTGCATTTCATTGATCTCCTGTTGTATCAGCTACCTAGATTCGCAGTGGGATACATATCTCACTCACCTTCATGTCGCCATGTTGGACCTCGCAAGGGAATTGAGTCGCAGGCAGAAGCACACCATGATCATCACATGTGCTGCTCACATTGCCTTATTGTTACCGCACAGCGATCATCCGCTTCATTATACTGTCCGGGCTATACCATAACTCGCACATACCAGGCAAGGGTCTGGAAAATGTTACGTCTTGTAATCAAACTGAAGCACTACTTGTATGCATTCGCCTGCCTGTGCACGAAACCGCGGGTGTGACGAGCGAATAAAAAAGGCAACTGACCACAGTGGTTTGATGCTTGACGTCACCTTAGACCATGAGTGTAGAAAAGAGTATGATCTTGTGAATGATCCATACCAAGTAAAGCCTTGAATGAGTTTGTTCACTGTAGAGCTCAAACCATGGGCACAGCCACAAGTATTTTGATGTTTCGTGGTTCAGAAAGACCCTCCGCGATCTCATCTGGCGCAGGTAATTAAATATCACGAAGTCCGACGATCCGCAGACGGTCGGCATGTTAACTCTGATGATATGACATGAAGCCTGTATTCCGTGGTAAGTGTAGAATCTGCAAGCGAGGAATGTCTATGTAGATCCTGCGACGAAGAGTAGACACGTAATTTACCTCCTTAAACTAACGGCCATTGATTACCGTCATGGCCCATCAGTCAACATTGTTCAGCAGGGCCTCAATAATACCATTTTATTTTTCCTGCTTCCTAATAGCATAGTCAACAAAAAGCCTTCTCCCAAGATAACTCACAAGCTGAGTGATGGGACTGAACGAATTATTTTTATCGATGTTCGTGATTTAATTGGGCCTGGCTTATTAGGCAACAATCCAGTTTTCTGATCTTCTATAGATATATATACTCTGACTGGGGAATCTCCGAACCTACATAAGACGATAGGCAGAATATTTGACTCACCAATTAAATGAGCAATACACTGGTGATGTAAGTGATTGGACGCAGGTCTGGCCAATCGTGAGTACACCAGCCTGAACAGGATGGACGACCCAGATTGTGCAACTCCGTCAGAAAGATTCTCACAAAATATAGTCAAGACTGACCTGCAAGTGGGATTTCACATCAAGACGAGGTATCATGTCCGCAGACGAAAAACGAACATGCTCTCGGAGGATCTGCTACAAATAATCATGATGGCAGTGAATCCGGCGGTAAAGCGCCCTGCCTGTCCGAGCGATGAGATTCGCAAGGCAACGCGAGACATTTGGCGTTCATCTGGCGAACGACATAAACAGGCCCAGAGTCTGTATGAATGGTTCTGCTCAGCCTTGATATCCAACCGACCGTAAAAATAGAGTGACGCAGGAAATAGTTGTGGTTAAAGGTATCCAGGACAACCTTCTGAAGTGGAACCAGACACAAGAAAGCATCAGTATGGGAATCCGGGCCTGGATAAGTTGGCTACTGGGTCCTTACGTTTTCTCGCGAAACCTCTCGAACCTTGGCTTGTGAAATCGCGTGCTATCGTTGGTCCTGATCCATGATCTTGCCGGGATGATTGGTGAAAAGATCTGGTGGAGGCGTGGGGGTTATGGCATCGGAGGATGACCAGAACTTCGTAGACCTTGAGTAGATGGTGATTCCCAACAACCACTTGGCCGCAATCTTCCCGCTCGCCGCAGTGGGAACTTTGGAAGCCATAAATGTTAAAATCAATTTCTTGATGCGGCTAGGACGACCCCCAGGTCGAGACCATTTAGGTAGCCTCGACAAGGTTTTTGTTTGTTAGGTTGCCCCAAACTACATTGCCGGCGTATCCTCAGTTTTTTTACTGGTAAACCGTAGCACGGAAAAAACCACTGAGCCAGCAGAGGAATATTGAAAGGAGGAAAATACGATAGTGAGCGCCCATTGGAATGGCATAGTGACGCAAAGAATTGGCCGGAGTATGTTGATCCCATCTCTTTACAGAGAAGGGGGTGAGCGTGATGTTAGGTATATAATGAAGTCGATACACTACTAGACATGGACCAAGATGCGTACGGCATGTTGCAAGTTTGCGACAGGAAACAAAAAGATCGCATTGCTGGGTCTACACCATAAGTGTTGTCTAACAGAGCCCACGACGCGGTCTATTAGCTTGGGTATTCGGAGAAATGGAAACAAAGCTCACCGATGCGCTAGTCACAACTTCCATCGGGAGGACCATCTTTCCACCTTTGGTCCGTTCTCGCACAATCAAATTTTTCCTTCCCCAATCTCTCGTTCACTTCATTGTGCCTTTCGCACAACCACCAGCTCAATGCCGCGCGTCCACTGACGTCTGGTGGATGGTGTTTTATCTCCTCTCCTAGATGCGTAGCGCAGTGGGAACAAGGGTACAGCACCGGTAAAGAGTGTAGCAAGTTCAGCATGTTGGCGCGTTGGAAAGGAGTGGGTCGCTCGGGGTAATAAGCCGCCGTCGTGTGCAAGAATGTCCATGTCGCGTTCCCCAGCTGCTCGCTGTCCGGAGGACAATTTGCGGGGCGTGAGTCAGGATCGGAATCGTTCTTGAGACCGGTTCCGGACGCGAGAGCGGCCATCATGGCTGCTGTCGTTTTCTTTCCCGAGCCCGATTGTGAGGACGACTGTGTCGGCTTCCAGTTCCGCCATGCGGTACAGATTTTGCAGGGTTTCCCATCTGGACCGATGACCATGCCCGGGGGCAACTGCGGCTTTTTGGGGGAAGTCTGAGTCGATCCAGAGTCGCTCATGATTGAGTTCAAGTTGTGTTCCGAGTCCGAGTCTTGAAGGTGCCACGTGATCGTTTCATCATATCGCGCAGTTCAAGTTCGTTGTCTACCGCGTCGGACGTCCGTTGACTCTCCGGTGGTTGCGTACTAATGCCCAGTGTTGTTCCATCAAAAAGAAGCTCACAATGTCCCAACGGCCGGTGTACACCTCCCTTAGCGTCCCGACGGTCATCACGCACCCTTCTGCGAGATGTCTTCAATGGTCCGATGACGGCCAGCTTTGTCTGGTCACAAAATCGGCCGTTCATATCTTGGTGAGCATGTCTGTCAGGTCTACAAATACAGTCGCGTCAAGCGCATACAGACACCAGACCACGGAATCAACTTCAGCACACCTGCAGACATCAAATCTCCCGTCAACGACGAGCAAAGTGACCGGACGCTGGGGTGGTATCGAACGATGATTGAAACGACGCGAACACAAAATCACTCCTGGCCCACCATAAACCAAGGTAGTGCGTTGCATTTATCCTCATCGTCCCACTCATGCTCTTCCAGGTTGGGGTTTCCTAAGCCTCGGATCCCTCGATGTCTCTATCCGCGGTGTAACATGTTCCCCAAGCGGATTGACATCCCGTGGAAGGTATTTGCTTGTTTTTGTGGTCATTTCACCTCCTTCATGTTCAAAAGGTGTGTCGTAGCGGTCTTGAACTCCAATATGGAGGTCACCTTATGGGCCGCCGGAAAAAACCATCTGAAAGGCGAATGGTCGAACGTAGGTTCATCCTATCTGTACGAGAATGTATGATTTATCCTCTCCAGATTCAAGACGTGACTACGTACCTGTTGGACAGTCCGCATCTTGAACAGGATGACGACGAGACATCGTGGATGCTCGGGAACCAGGTCATGAGCAAGTCGAGACGCCCCCATCCAAGGTATTTTTCTGACCGTTGGTTTTTCAGGCATTGCATGGTCTGGCCAGCCGTGCTGGGGAATCTGTCCTGCTCCGCTGGTAGACGCGTCAATTCTCGCTCTTGGGACCCGCGCAGGCTCGGTGAAATTTTTTAGGTGCACATATAATCAATCATCTTAACCGCGTCTAAACTCGCCTAGGTTCGGGCGTGCTGATAATTCAGAGGGAGCGGTTTCCGTCGTCGGAGAAGTGAAGCTTTGCGACAATTGGATAACCAACGTATCCTGGTCGCCTTGGCTTGTTCACAAAGCTGGTCAATGTATGCATCTCTCTCCCAGGGAATTTCGTTGACCTTGATGCTCTGCAGCCAGGTGTTTTCTGGCGTGTGCCACGGGAGACGGAGGTGTTTTCCTCATCAATATTTCTCAGAAGCTTCAGTTACGAAGGGGCGACGGCTTTCTCACTACTTATGAATTAGACGGCAGTTTCGAACGGGAAGCTGAAGTTGTCTGTTCTCCCGACAAACGCGCCATCACCGCTCTCGAATGGGTCGCAATTCCCCGAAGAACCGTAAGAATTTTGTCCAACGGTGAGATAATTCGATAACCAGGTGCTCTCTTAGCCGATTCTTGTGTATTCCAAACCTGGCGTAATTCATCTATGGTCTTGGCCCTTGTCACCTGCCCAGTGGCATGGTGGCCGTGTGCTTGCCATCCAGACGCAAAAATTATCCGTGGGGTCTTCCGCGTTTTCCTATGTCTCGGGATTTTCCTACGTGACCGAAAGGGACGTGCTTCTAGTGGCGCTTTTAGATGGATCCCTTCACGCCATTCATAATATGTCAACCGAGCCATCCTGGGAGCCCACATCCTCGGATGACCTCCTCACATCAAAAGCACTTTCACAGGCATCTCGTGTATTTTTTGCACAGACAAGCTCTGCAAATATCGAGTACGTGGATGTGAACCGAATTAGCGGGTTGGTTTGTTATGACTCGCACTCCACTTTGACCTGGATCTATGAGTGTGTACCCCGCTGTCTCCCGTGTTGGGCTGTGAGTTAATTTTAAACCAAGGTCACTGAGACCGTCTGATTTTAGCTACAAACATGAAGCGAGGCACGAATGTACACTTGTCACTGCACCGTTCTGGCCGCTCGATCCCGACACCATTTTGAGGGCGGCGCAGGAAACACTGGTTCGGTTTGATTGCGGTAATTACACTGCCAAAATTCCTTCTTCTGAGGTTACGTTGACTTCAATGTCGTATGTAGCGACCAGAAGCACGCCGCTCCACCATCTTCGGCCCCTCCTACTGCATTTGTGTAATTCAGGACACTTCGCCGAAATATGTCCTCGGCTGTTGGAAGTATTGGATCAAAGTCCGCAGGACGGATCGCCTGCGGTATCCGTACCACCGCTCTCCGTGGGCGTAGGAGTGGAGTTGCAGCGCCAAGTCAGAGAGAGTTTGGCTACCCATCTCTTTGGGTGGAACGATCTTTTTTTCCTGCGAATGAAGTTATCTGTGGCCGATCTGTGTTGGGTATGTGGCGCCTCTAACACCGATCGCTCACCTAATCACGTCCTATGCGGTCACAGAGACTGTGCAAAGACGAGCAACTCCGTTTGGATTGCGGGCAAGTTGCCCACCGTCAGCTGACCAGCATATCGCACCAGGTACTCCGCATTTTGGTGCGTCACTTCACCGCCGTCGTCACAGCACTCGGACGTAGGTCATCTCCTATGTTGTAAAGCCGAATAGTTCATTTGATGTTATGGTGGCGCAGCGACAGATGTTCCGTTCGTGTTGCGAGTGGTAGTACAATCACGGCTCGCGGGATCTCCAGCGGATCTATCTCGCGAGGCTGAGGCATTGTCGACCAAGGTGAACACGGCGATTGCGATCGATCCGTCGATAGCTGGTTTGCATGAACTCTGTCCAGCCTGCCACACTGAAGTCCCATTGGAGGATATAACACGCGCGACGTGTCCCAGTGGCCATTCTTGGGGTGAGTGAAATTCGACCACCTCATGGGGAAAAGGACTTCTTCTTCAACGCGTTCACAGCTCGTTGTTCAGTGACTTCTTTCATTTTATCAACTTCGATGGTTAGGACCTGCATAGGTTGTAGCCGTAAAGCGCTTCTTCCTGTGTCACAGAGCTCGGCTGTGGACGAAAGTTGGCTGCCGGCTGCTGCCCGTAGCTGGGTTGTGAAGGAACTGCTGGAAGCCGTCCAGCGATGCTTGTTTTGCGGTAACAGCTTTGTGGGTATCGTGTAACGGGGGGTGGAGCTCGCATTGGGGCTCTAAGGGGGCGATACTGCTTTTCTCCGCACGAAATGAAAGAGATATTGAATCGATCCACGTTTTTTTTTCTTTCGCAACCACGATAATTTATCATCCAGTACATGCTTGTAATCGATTAAAATCGTACGATAATACCGGGCAGCGTCACCTCATCGGCAGCAAAAGGCCTATCGCTGTTGGGAGGGCTTTGAGGAAACGTCATCCCGCAGCTTTGCTCTCAGCCTTTGGAGTGCCTTGCCCAGCTGGTTCTCCCCCTTTCCATCAGGCCCTATGCCCCAGAACGCGTCCTTGTCAGAGTCCTGGACGCGGCCGCCGCGAGTGAGTGACGTCATTAGAAAGGAGGGTCAGGGAATTTTCGATCGCTTACCTCGACGAGCTCAGCATCCCCTGTGGAAAGAAGCTCCTGCTTCAGGTTCTCGTTCTGGGTGAACTTGTGCCAGAGCACCAGGTCCATCTGTGGGTGGGTTTTAGCATGCCATCAGTCACCAGACCGGGGAAAGAAGGGGGGGAAAAGAGGGGCGGTAGAAGGGGAGGCATACACACCATGTCTATTCTGACGCGAAGCCAGTCGGAACGGACCTCAGGATTGAATCTGTGGGTCTCGTCGAAGACGACGCGCGGGCGAGGAGAGCAGGTGCGGATGTGCTCTGCTAGCTCAGAGCGGTGATCGAGGAACTGTCGAGGGTTGGACGTCAGATCGTCATGTGCGTCATCGCCTGTTGCGCCCCGCCCTGAGAGCTTACGACAACCTGGGACCCCTCCCCAGCTTTGCCAGCTCCGAGCTCGTCGCTCACCTTGAGTGACTGGAAGAGGTGCTCGCTCGTAGGGTACCGCTTCCCTCGATAGTCCACCGGGTCGGGCGAAAAGTTGGTGAATCCGTAGTACGGATCGTTTGCGTGGTAGAACAGGATACGTTTGGGAGGCTCAGGCACGACCGTGACCGCACCCGGCGCTTGTCCCGCTGGACGATCCTGCTGCTTCTGCTTCGCTGGTGACGCCGTCCCAGCCGGGGGCGAGGTAGAGTGCGGACGCGAAGGCGGTGGGAGCTGTGGTGGAGAAGTCGCACCCTTGCCAGTAACGACCTCGAGAGCTGTCTGGACGACCCTGACTCGCCCAACCCCGGCCTCGTCATCGGACACACAGCCCCGCTGATCGTCGCCCGCTCCGAGTCCGAGCTTACCCAGCGACTTCTTCACTGCGTCGATCTTGTGCCGCGTAAGCGGTTCGTCCGACGTCACCCGCAACCTCTGGACGATGTCGATCGCATATGTCTGGCTCTGGCGCAGCGAGGAATCGCCTAATGGGCTCTGATCAGAGGCACGGGGTCGCTGGCCTCCGTTCGCGGCGGCAGGGAGTCGTTTCTGTAACGTGGAGGGCATTCTGTGATGAGATGGTCGCTAGTATTGTGTCGTGCACGCGGGCGCGTCGAACACTTTATAGGGAAACCCTGGACGGCGACACGTCGGTGCAACATGTCTCCCCCAACACGTTCAATGCGGTGTCGCGTACTCGTTGAAGCGCGATGAGTCGTCGTTGAAGTCGTGCGATGTTCTCGTTGCCACCGTCGGCGTGGACGACATTCAACAAGCGCCCTCGCGACATACACGTGGGGACATGTGTAGGGGGGTATACATAGAGTACCACTGCCAATGCCTTCCCTGACACAACGACTATGCCCGCATCCCATCTTTGCCAGGTGAGTTCCTTCGCACGTTCTTTTCCGCCTCTCTTCACTCGACTCATATCCCCTCTATCAACGCCCCGAAATAGGTTTGTGGCATTAAACCAAAGTATGTCGACGCTGCAGGTGCCACTCATTCGTATTGCGGCAAGACATGCGCTCGCACCGCCGTGAAAAGTCCAAATACTGGCAACGCCTGTATCATTAATGGGTGCAAGAAATCAGAAGACCCCTCGTTTCGTGGATTTTGTTCGTCTGATCATGCAAAGTATGTACCTCATTTCATATGTTAGAGCGGCGAAAGCCCATGAATTCTAGGTTGGCCGTTAGTTCCGGTATTGTGCCGGGTTGCGCTCGATGCCACACCTTTCCGCAATGCAGTGGACAAACGTGTAACGGTTGCGCCAAGATGCCGCCGGATGAAGTCCGATTGTGGAATATCAAACGTGCGGGCACTGTTTGGAGGGAATGTGAAACGTCTGATGTTCTCTCGATCGAGCTCATATTCATCCTTTTTGATCAGTCGAACGTGAGTGGAAGAACAGATGGAAAACCGGGGCACCAGCGACGATCGACAAGTTGTTCGAGATATCTTACCCATCTGATGTCTTGGCCGGCAAGGAAACGTTCCGGTGAGAGTTAATATCGACTGTAGTTCCTGCCTGCTGAAATTTGGCCTGCAGGCAGAGTCTAGAATCCGACGGAGGCATTCGGCTATTACGCACGTTCCACGCCTCTCAGTGCATTTGCGACATGGGCACTAAGGGCACGGTATTATGCGACTGGCGTTCCTGTGGAATCTGTAATATAGTAAAGTCCGGGTTTGAGCGTGTCGCGTTCGGGGCTCCTGGTAACAAAGGAAGGTCAGTGCAGTGCAACATCACCCGCTACACCTCTTAACGCTAAACTTTGTCCACACCCTTAGATTCGGTGATGGCCTTCATTCTTCTTCGGATCCTTCCGTGGCGGACCGGTTTGCGACCTCTTGCCTGAGTTCACCCTATCGAGTGATGATTGCGTGCGATGTCGTATTGCCGCAAAATCCCAGCAAAAACAATTCGGTTTGTCATCTCCCACCTGCAACCTCCGTTTTCTGATGGAATGGACAGATTCTGATGGGTGACAGGGTCGTGGTGCGGGATTCAGGAACCATTACTCCGAGATTCATCGTCATGTACACTAAAGGCAGTTGACCGACCGAGCCTGGACTGCCGGAGACCGCAACCCTACACGGTGCAGTTAAAGAGTTAGAGTGCTTCGTCCCAAGATCCGTTGTCTATTTAAATATTGGTAAACCTGTGTATTGTTAGTCACCAGGCACTTTATAGGACCCATATCGATAACTTGCCTCGTTGTGCACTGCCAACTAATTCGGTCACGATACACGGAAGTTTCATGCCAAAGGAGCAAAACCAGATCAACATCGAGGATGCAATGAGTCTGAACACACACCTACACAAATTCAAATGGATGGAGCTTCTCTGCCACTATCTGAGAGGAGATACGGGTAGATAGGACAATCGTATGACGATCGGCGAGTTAACAAGACAACCGGGACGTCAAGCCCTAGTCTTATCGTGAGCTGGACACGGCATCCACCGGAGCACGCACAGTAATCATGAGATGCGACAACTTATGTGGCATGAATTTGTCGCGCTACTGAGCTCCGCGTTGCGCCACAAACGTGGTGAACACGAGGCAGTTGTCCGACCGCACGCTGTCTGCTCTGAACCTTTACTTAACGGAGAAGGTCATCATTGTGGTCGTCAATCGGTGTAATTCACGATGGTGGCTTCGGGACTGTGTGAGGTACGTTATCGTGTTCTTGGTTCTATCGCCGTTCTGGATCTTAGAGGGGAGTCCGTTCAGAACTGCCACAAGAGGCCGAAATCTGGCACGCACAGGTTTTGCGGGAAAACGTGCGCCGCACAAGGAGCGGCTAAACCTACGCGACCCACTACATCCCATCCCCAGCCCAAAGGCGGACCAAGAAACGTCAGCCAACAGAGAGCTGCACCCATCCCGCAAAAGGCGGTCCAACTGTGTATTGTGAGTCACAGCATCATCGACGCCGATCAATCGCGATCTCATATCTTCGATGTGCGTCGATCTGTAGCACTGTGGTCAGAAGCCCAAGTTCAATGGCTTTGATTATTGCGGCAAGTCATGCGCAGCGGCGGCAAGCACTGCGCCGACCAGGCCACCTACAACGCAAGTAGTATCAGCGACGAAACAGAAGACAACGCGTGCACCGAACGCGCCTCCCAACAGCATTCAGGCCCCTGCTCCCGCGAAACCCCACAAGGCACCGCGCACAAAGGTTCCTGTACCCCAGGGTAACGATCTCGATAATGATTGAATGAGATTTAAATTGACGACTCATCGAATAACAGACGATTCCAGTGAAGAAGACCCGGAACCCGATGACGGTGACGATGACGACGGTGGTGTCTCTACCGATCTAGATGCATACCCATCGGACTCGGAATCCGAATCAGAGGACGAACCAAGCGTGCCTGCGGTTTCTTTGCCTCAACCGAGCGCAAAGCGTGCACCA
The DNA here is from genome assembly GCA_038091575.1 of Leccinum subgranulosum. Lineage (NCBI taxonomy): Eukaryota > Fungi > Basidiomycota > Agaricomycetes > Boletales > Boletaceae > Leccinum > Leccinum subgranulosum. The sequence goes on from JBBPOS010000145.1 coordinate 58,972, forward strand.
AGAGGAAACAAGCCAGGCAGCGGCGTACCGAAAGTCCTTCCCGGATTTTGTGCAATTCCGGGGTGTGGCCAGCCCTCCCACGTCGATAGAAAGGGCGTCAAAACGATGTACTGTTCGGTTAAACACAGAGAGTCAGTGTTTGCAGCTTGGGTCTGACAACGGACACGAGCCACTCACGCGGTTCTATAGAGAAGCGGTCAAGCTGGGGATAGAACCAGCTTGCATCATGTGTCAACGATACCCGCAAAGTACGACGGATTATTTCTGTTCGTCCGCGTGCAGGAACCAGTCCATGATAAAGACTTGAGGCGTCCACCTGGTACTTTGTATAGATTTTTCATAGTTACTTTGCCGAAAACCTTATGAATGTTACGCCATTCCACGAGGATGCTGTGGTCGGCAAAATCGCATTGAATTGAAGTCGGTACCGCCAACTTGTTGAACTTGAAAACATCTTGCTTATGTCAGCCATGAAAAGTTATCCTCGTCCACTGACCACCACTGGGATTTTACTTGTCCAATCTTTAAATGGGTCGCCTTCGACGCTCTCGCACCCATAAAGCTCAGCGCGACATCCACCGAGCCTCTCGTACGAGGGTATGTACTCTTCCAACTTACTCACTTCGATGCACATCCATGTTTTCCAGGCCCGAACGAAAGATCTTGATCAGATACAGCTGATCGACCTTGATCCGAAAGTAAGTCGTCTCATTCAAAGCCAAGCGCTCCCTCCGCGTCGTTCTCCCTGTCGCGCGGCGCGCCCTCCTGCGCCCGCATCAGATTAACAAAGGCCGAGAACATTCCCTTTATTACTTTCCAATGGGTACCGCACGGTCCGTTGATGCGGGAATGGGTCGTCGGCGCAGAGTGATTTGACTGACGAGCTAATCTCCTCTCTACCCTGTACCCCACCCCCACCACACAATTCCCCACCCCCCCCCCCCCGTGCAGTTCCAAAAAAACCCCGCGCACGAGGCACAACCC
>JBBPOS010000146.1:0-59705 GCA_038091575.1 Leccinum subgranulosum
GTCTGTGTGGCTAAGAGAACTGTCGGATGATGAACGAACTCGGGAGTAGTTCGATGGACGTACCTTGTGTAAAGTCTCGCCCGCCGGGTTCTTGGTATTCGGCAAGCACGACGGATCCTCGTGCGACGAGTGCAGTCAGCTGTTTGAAGGTGAGGAGGACAAGAAGGACAAGATATCTGTTCTACTACGCACCAGCGACATCACAAGAGAAAGTCAAGGCTGGACTGTAACCAGAAATGGAAATGCCGTAAATAAGCTGCGGATGCAGTCCATGCGTGAGACCTTCCACTTCAACCTTGTCCCACTTTGAAAAAAACGATGGTACGTGTCCTCCGAATTTGCTGTCCTCCTCGTCACTGAGTTCGTTGTTTAGTCAGACTCAGACGCCTCGACTCGTGCAAACAGCCCGGCGAATGGCAGGGCGAGTGCAGTTGCTAGACCACCTGGCGCGCAGGTTCGGTATGTCTACGGCACGAAATTTGTTCACTAGCAAGCGCTCTGAGTCGTTTTGATGTAGTCGACGTGCAGCCAGTTCACAGGTGTCGAAGCCAAACTCTACCCGTGCTGCGGGGGCAGGTGGTTCGTCGGGGACGATGCTCAAGCTGTACACGGACGACTCGCCAGGTCTACGGGTGTACGTGTTACTTCTGACGTGTGGTGGTGTGATAGGCTGACGAATGTTGGTACAGAGATCCATACGTGGTCCTCATTCTCTCGCTCACTTTTATTGGATCCATCTTCTTCCTCCACATTTCCGCTAAAATTATACGGTCGTTCACCAAGTAATGGACAGTAATATATCATTCTTGGTTAGATTCGTTGTGGAAGCAAGATAGGGGACTGTTGCCTGACATGGGTTGCTGCGCGCCCATGCGGCAGCCTCGTGTGACCCCACAGCATGAGCTGCATGAGATGAAACCATGAGCGTTAGTAACGACCAGTCAACGAGATACACTTACTGTGCGTCCCCAACAGCCGTCGCACATGCAACCCGCATCCTCGCGAGGTCCCCATTCCTCATCCTCGACTGCGAAGGCAAGAACCTCGGCGCAACCGATGGCGTCCTGTCCCTCATGTGCATAGGCACCGCCAATGCCGAGCACATCTTCGTCTTCGACGTCCTCGCTCTCACCTCGCCCAACGGCGTCCCTCTCCCCCACCTCCGCATCCTCCTGCTCCTGGCAGACCCTTCGGTGAAGAAGGTCATGTGGGACTGCCGTAACGACTTTCTCGAGATCGCCGCCACATACGGCGTCAGCCTCCAGGGCGTACTCGACCTCCAGCTCGCAGAGATCCAGTCCCGCATGGCGCTGCGAGGCGAAAAGGAGTGGAAGCGCATCACACGTCTCGCTGCAGGCGGTCGGCGTTTGCCGTTGCCTCTCGTCAAGCACAACCCGGACCTGTTCATGGACGTGCATAATCTACAGGGCATGGACGCGTGTATCCGCGAGGCCCGTCTGTTGACTACTGGTAAAGACCGTGAGTGCCTTGTTTCCCCCTCCCCCCCTTTCCCGCGCGCTTGGCGCTCGTGCTAACGCCACCCCTCTTTTCCCGTTCCATAGCACAGGTAGTCGCGATGCACAAGGAAAACGGTTCGTCGGTATGGCTCGTCCGCCCACTCGTATCCCAGCTCCTCCAATACGCCGCACACGACATCGAAATGATCGGTGCGCTCTACGAGCACTTCAAGTCCAAATCTTGGATTACGCCCGCCAGCGAGGACGCGCTGGTCGATCAGAGCATGCGGTATGCATACTCGCTCTTTTGTCAGGGCCGTGTCCCGGACGACCACCTGTTCGGGTCGTGCTCGGTCCTCCCGCTAGACGTCCTGCGCGAGCCAAGTGGATTAACCGTGCCGTGTCACGGCTGCAACCGGATGCAGTCGCTTCATTGTTTCACGATCGACCGACCCGGCACGAAGATCGTCGCCCGGACTAATCTTTGTAGGGTATGCCAGATCAAGCTGTTGATCAAGAAGGTGCCGTATCCGGTATCGTGGGTTAACGACACCTCCTATGTGCGTATCGAGCGACCGAAGCAGTGTTACTCTGCGTTTTGACTGACTTTTCGTTTTTGTTGCAGGCGGCTTAGTTGCCGTATTCGTCTGTTTTATGCGCGACGATTCCAGTCATGAAACTACGTCTGACCACCCCATCGACGAAACGTTATGTTGCTCATTCTCATTCATGATCGATTGATCGCTGTCCATGTTTTTTCTTGTTTAGTTTTTGTTGTATTCTTGCCCCGCTCGTCTTGACTGTTTGTGATATATGGACATTGTATGTTGAATTTCTCCACTAGTCGTTTGTAACGCCAGAACGTTGTATGTACAATAACTATGCACAATTCCAGCGACTTTATAACGCATGAAAAATGGCACGGTACTGGTTCACGAACTCGAAATACTGGTCAGTTCGACGCCTGGCGGCCCGAGCACAAATTGACATGCCCACATCACACAAGCGAACCGAACTTATCATACTGGTACTTCAGTCTCATGTGACCCGCGGCCAACTTCCTTGCCAGTGATCAGTGACCATGACAACGATTGATGGGCAAAATTAATTTAATTGTTCGCTACCAGTCCTCCTTCGATCGAACCCTTCAGCGCAACGAAACCGAGTAATGGGAATATGCACGAGATCTTTATCATTTGTAGAAGTGGGCCTATGATACCCATTGGAGTGGGTACCAACAAGTTAGGTCCTTCTAAGTAACGTTACCGTTTGACTCTCATTCGTCGTCTCCATTTCTTTTCCGTCGACCAAAACGAGCTAGTAGACTGAACTTTGGCCGGGTTCTATGTAATTAACTCCACTGCCCAAAGTCATAATGTTACCGCAACCAAGTTCAACTATCGTCAGCAGCGGCTAGATCAGGAAAATGTCGGACAAGGAGCGAAGGTGAAGGCATCGCTTCAAGTCCAGAAAACGACCGCGACAGCCAGAATGCCTGTCACAGCCTGTGTGCATGCTGAATCGCTCCCGTTCCGCTGCGTAAACAAACTGATGTGTTGCTTCAAATCATCAGTTCCCATCAAGTGGACCAAAGTTCAGAAATCTTGTCTATCAGACGTAATGAGCCAACGGTCAACAGGGTCCGACCTACCTAATAGTAGGGAATCGGGACGAATACCACCTCCCCAGACAGCTAACAGGTAAAACGACAGCATAAAATATCTGAAAGGGCTGCTCACTGTGTCTGCCGCATCTTTAGCTGTTGGCGTTGGCGTTGGAGACGACGCATGCGAGCAACAATGCAGAGCAGTCAGTCAGTCCGTTAAAGTCCGCACATCGTGTTGTGACACGTTAATTTAATACCGGTTCGACCGACGAGATCCCGAATTTCAACCGATCGGCGCCTCGAAGGAAACGAGCAGAGGAATGGAGCGAACGTGAAGCGATTAGACCTACAGAAGATGACGTTTTGTGCGCACGCGGCCGGGCTGCCACCTCGTAGAACAACCGGAACGTCCGTTTGCACGCCAAGTCGCTCCCTGGACCTTTGGTTTGCCTTCGAGTATGAACCGACGGGGACTTCAAGGTGCCACGTACTAGTACCGTCGACTAACAAAGTTCAAAAAACAGGCCCACTCCTCGCCGAAGTATTCGAACGAACAAGCCGTTCAGCTAGATCTGATTAAATGATTATGTTAGCTCCGCCGCCCAAAAAGAAGCTAGGCAAAAAACACTATAAAAAGGGCTCCATTCTGTCTGTCTGTCTCAACATCCCCTCCAAACCTTTCTGTATACCGAGTCTACTCTTCCAGTGATATCATCATGTTCGCTCGTCTTACCCCCATTTGGATCGCATTATTTGCCATGGTCGGCGCAGTCGCTGCGGCCAACGATGGCTGCACGAACGTGTGTTGCAACATCTTGATTGTAAGTGGTCGAATCGTATGTCCGTTGTTGTGCCTACTGACAGGCGGAAATGATCAGAGCTCAACTCCAAGTAGTTATAGAGGATTGAATTGTTACATCCTCGATGATGACGAACCGTGTAACGACAAGAAGATGTGCTGTGATATTGTCGTGAGTAGATCGCTCCCCACCGACTGTCCCGCCCTTGAACGAGAGACAATCTGACGTGCGGGACATAATTACAGCAAGGCGATACCGCAACAGCATGCGGCTCACCCCAATGAGTGCATAGAAACCCCCGCAGGCTCTCCTCAGCGGGAGTTGAGTCGTAGGAGGGATGATGAAGGTGGATGAGCGGAGCCTCATCATTGGTCACTTTATTCGAGTAATGAAAGCAATTGAGCTTTTTTGTGTCTGCGAAACTTGGTCCTGGATGTGAGATGGGCGTTGGTATAGACACTATTGCTGCTTACATGGGGATTGTGTCTGCGGTTTCGCACCAGTCGTTCTTGGATCTGCGGTATACTTCGTCGTGATCATGTTTGATTGTGCTTTTTTCGGAAAAGTACATATGTGGGCAACAACCATCCGTTTTGGTGTTGCCCTCAGTAACCTCGGGATCTTCCGATCGCCGCATTGACTCATCGGGTGTCAGCCCATGCGCTTCCTAAAACAGAACGTCGGGTTTTGAGACTAGCCTAACAGCCAGTCGGAGCCCATAAAATGACCAGCATTTCTAAGACCAGTTAATGTTCGCGCTGGGGCGTCTACGGCGTACGCTGACGACTAATGCTAGCTAAGCTTATGTTCCAAAGGTCAATCAGTGTTACACGGAGGATTGGAAACCATATCTCTATCTGAAGTTACTCAATCACGAGGAACTTCATTCTCTCGCAGATGCCCCTTTCCCCCCGTTTCGTAGCACAGGTAGTCGCGATGCACAAGGAAAACGGTTCGTCGGTATTGCTCGTCCGCCACTCGTATCCCAGCTCCTCCAATACGCCGCACACGACATCGAAATGATCGGTGCGCTCTACGAACGTTTCAAGTCCCGATCCTGGATTACGCACGCCAGCGAGGACATACTGATCGATCAGAGCATGCGGTATGCACACTCGCTCTTTTGCCAGGGCCGCGTCCCGGACGACCAGCTGTTCGGGTCGTGCTCGGTCCTCCCGCTAGACGTCCTGCGCGAGCCGCGTGGATTGACCGTGCCATGTCACGGCTGCAACCGCCGGATGCAGTCGCTTCATTGTTTCACGATCGACCGACACGGCAGGAAGATCGTCGCCCGGACCAATCTTTGTAGGGTATGCCAGATCAAGCTATTGATCAAGAAGGTACCGTATCCGGTATCATGGGTTAATTTCACCTCCTATGTGCGTATCGAGCGACCGAAGCAGTGTTTCTCTGCGTTTTGACTGACATTTCGTTTTCGTTGCAGGCGGCTTAGTTGCTATTCGTTTGTTTTATGCGCGACGATTCCACTTATGAAGCTCGGAAGAGCGTCTGTCCACGCCATTGACGAAATGTTATGTTGCTCATTCTCATTCATGATTGCTGTCCATGAGTTTCTTGTTTAGTTTTTGTTGTATTCCCGCCCTGCTCGTCTTGACTGAGTGATATATGGACATTGTATGTTGAATCTCTCCTCTCCTCTCTTGCATACTACTATATAGTCGTTTGTAACGCCAGGACATTGTATGTACAATAACTATGCACAATTCCAGCGACTTTATAACGCATGAAAAAATGGCCGGTACTGGTTCTCGAACTCGAAATACAGGGCGACGCCAGGTGACCCGAGCACAAATCGACATGCCCACATCACATTAGCCCGCAAGCGAACCGAACTTATCAGTCCCATGTGATGCGGGGCGACTTCTTTGCCAGTGATGACATCAATGACAACCCAACTTTAAGTACTTAAATCATTGATATTGTTCGCTACCAGTCCTCCTTCTATTGAACCCTTCAACGAAACCGGGTAATGGGTGGCCATATGCACAAGATCTTAATAATTCATAAAAGTGGGTTAGCAACTTCAAATTAGGTCCTTCTAAGCAACCAAGCTCGAAGTTCAAATCTGCAAGGTGGCTTATAACATTACCGTTTGACTCGTCTCTGTCGAGCTAGTATTCGTCGTCTCCATTTCTTTTTCGTCGACCAGAACGAGCTAGCAGGCTGAACTTTTGCCGGGTTCCGCGTGATTAACTCCGCTGCCCAACGTCAGTGTTACTTACCGCGACCCAATTAAAGTTCATCTATCGTCAGCGGCCTGATCAGCTATGGATGGAAGATGCGTATGTCGGACAAGGAGCGAAGGTGAAGGCGGAGGAGGACGACTGCGACAGCCAGAATGCTTGTGTGCATGATGAATCGCTCCTGTTCCGCTGCCTAAACAGACTGATGCGTTGCTTCATCATGGGTTCCCATCAAGTTGACCAAAGTTCAGAAACGTTCACCTTGTCTATCAGACGGAATGAGAACGGTCAACAGGGTACGACCAACCTAACAGTAGGGAATCGGGATGAGTACCACCTCCCCAAACAGCTAACAGGCAAAACAACAGCATAAAATTTCTGAAAGGGCTGCTCACTGTGTCTGCCGCATCTTTAGGTATTGGCGTTGGCGTTGGAGACGACGCATGCGAGCAACAATGCAGAGCAGCCAGTGGCAGTCCGTTCAAGTCTGCACATCGTGTTGTGACACGTTACCGGTTCGACCGACGAGATCTCGAACTTCAAATTGAATGTTCCACCAGCAGAATTCAACTTGAAGTCGACCCTTCAATGAAGGCTTGAGATGCGTTACGAAACCGGCTAAACCGGGATCCCATTGACATAAATTGGCCGCTGCGCCTCGAAGGAAACGAGCAGAAGACGATGTTTTGTGCGCACGCGGCCAGCTCGCAGAACAACCGGAACGTCCGTTTGCACGGCAAGGCGCTCCCTGGACCTTTGGTTTGCGTTCCAGTATAAACCGACGCGGACTTCGAGGCGCCACGTACTTACTACCCGGAACTTCAGTTGCCAGATCCGACTAAATGGATTATATTAGCTCCGCCGCCCCAAAAGAAGCTAGGCCAAAAAAAACACTATAAAATGGCCCCATTCTGTCTGCCTGTTCTCAACATCCCCTCCAAACCTTTCTGCATACCGAGTCTACTCTTCCGGTGATATTATCATGTTCTTCCGTCTTACCCCCGTTTTGATCGCACTATTTGCCATGGTCGGCGCAGTCGCTGCCGATGGCTGCACGAATGTGTGTTGCAAGAATGTCCCGGCTGTAAGTGGTCGTCATATGTCCGTTGTTGTGAGACCTTACTGACCGACGGGAATGATCAGAAACCATATCCAAGGGGTTATGGAGGAACGGGTTGTCATGTCCTCCCTGCTGGCGGACAGTGTCCTTACAAGAAGATGTGCTGCAACGTTGTCGTGAGTAGAACTCCCCCACCGACTTTCCGTTCTTGAACGAGAGACAATCTGACGTGCGGGACATATACAGGAGGGCGATGCCGTAGGAGTATGCAGCTCACCCCAATGAGTGCAGTGAGACCCCCGCAGGCTCTCCTCAGCGCGAGTTGGATCGTAGGAGGGATGATGAAGGTGGATGGGAACTTCATTCCGGTCACCTTACTGTAAACTCGAGTAATGAAAGCAATCCAGCTTTTTTGTCAGCGAAACTTGGTCCTGGATTTGAGCCTGAATTTGAGATGGACGTTTGTATGGACATATGCTGCTTACAAGGATGGTGTTTGCAGTTTGGCAGCGGTCGTTCTTCGATCTCCGTAGTGACTTTGTCATGTGAGTGATCAGGTTCGATTGTGCTTTTTTCGGACAAGTATGTGGGCGACACACGCCGCGAAAGCCAATCGGAGCTGACAAGATGCCAGTGACCAGCATTAGACCGGTTGATGTCCGCGCCGGGGCATCTACGCTAACGACCAATGCTTAGCTTGAACTTGAATGTGGCCGCCATCAGATGGAGGCTACGGGCCATAGCCGAGAGCCAAGAAAGTCGGATGTCATACCAGCCTATCAAGGAGCGTAGATGTAGCAATTGCTCCAGAAAAGCGACGGTAGAAGCGCTATACATAGTGGAGCCCTCGTTGAGGCAAGAGAGTGCGAGGTAATAAATTATGAAGTCACGAATTATACGAGTCCGGATATGGCATGGACTTTTATTTTGTCCGATGATGCCGCGCCTCCACACTTTATGACAGTCCTCATGTGCTGATCGACACCCTGGTCGTCTTTTAGATAAAGAACGGCAAGGAGCTGCGTTTAAAGAACTCCAATCTTCGACAAGCTCCAGTCAGCAATGATTGTAAGGGGTGGAGAAAATTTTATCAATATGAAATGTTCGCGCACACTTGCAGGTGGCAGCCTGCCGGGCCGACATTCCAGATGGTCGAGGACATCTCGATCTATGGACTACCCGAATCCACAACAATCGAGAAGCTCGTCATTTTCTGCAAGACCGGGACTTCGGGCAGTCACTACAGTTGCTGTTTATGACCCAATCGAACCCTCACATTCCGCGACCGATACCAACTTGAACGAGATGGATAGGATGTTTGCGACCGTACTGCAATTATCACTTCCCGTAAGTGTTGCGTTGTATGGCTAACTCTACGATCTCCCATCACTATCGATTTTTTCTAGTCGACTGAAACTTCCTGGTCCCGTTCTTCACCTCACCAATCTCCCCCGCTGCACGCGACACGATCCTGTTCTCACCGGGTCACCCGCCCCGTTTATTGTGCGACATCGAGGATTCTTGGAGAGTTTCCAGTGCGCTATCCTAGAGACCAAGGATAACTCGTTAGGTACCTTTTTCGACCAAGATTTCGCAGGTGGCATTCCTAAAATTGATCTAGGGACGCGCGCGCTCCGGTTCGTCGATCGGCCCAGGTAGCCGTTTAGTGGGCTGCTACTTGCTTTGCAGAAGCGAGAGCACCGGCAGGTCAGACAGGTCACGACAGGTGGTTTCATAAAGGTGCAGATTCGGGCAGACTCGACACCATTGGAGATGATGGAGAATATTCGTACAGGCCCTTGACATACGGTATTCGGCCAGATTGTTGGTTCGGCCATCTGTAACTCGGACGCATGATGTCGGCGGGGAGTACGCCATTAACTGCTAAGTACAAAGAAACAGGGTCGCTCCGTAAGTTGCTAATACACATGACATGGTGGAAAAGCAATGGTCACCCATTTTGTGCCATGCACGATCTCACCAACGACATGCCGGTCTGTCAAGTACACAAGGAAGTGCGTCCAAGTCATCCAGAACAACAAAAGGAAGAAATGTCCTCTGCCACCAAGGAAACACCAGCAGTCGAACCACTGCGCCCCCAGTGCACCGGCATCCTCGGCAGCACTATCAAAATGTCCCTTGTCGCCGACGAATCCGAAGTGACTTTAGCACTATGTGGTGACTCACGTTTAATACATTGAACAGCCTCATTTCCTCCTTGTCCTTGCAGTGGTGCCATCAATAAGTGTAAAGACTTAGAATAGTTCATGTAGAACACAACTCAGATGGTATTGCAGGTATATCAACATACAGAAGTATTACAGGCATGAAATGAAATGAGCAATTATTGCCAACAGGATATCCAAGACTCTCCAAACAATGAACTGTCAGTATCAATAGAATAGTTATGACTTGGACCAATGACTGAGGAATGGACTGGAAGGTAAAAGGTGTTTCTATGCCAGGGAGCAGTCCATCCAAAGCAAAAGCCATGAGAAGATAGAACCCAATCATCTTGTACATTCAAAGCAGCATAAGAGGCAAACTTCAGCACATCCCACACTTTGATGCAATGATCATCAGAACCTGATACAATATGAGTGCCATCAGGAGAATAGGCAACAGAGTTGACCCATTCAGTGTGCCCCTCAAAAGGACCTGCCACACATTGACCAGTGGTTGCATTCCAAACTCTGATTGTGCTATCCTTAGAGCCAGAGACAATATGAGTGCCAGCAGGAGAATAGGCAACAGAGGTGACATCTCTGGTGTGCCCTTCAAATGGACCTGCAACACACTGACTGGTGGATGCATTCCAAACTCTGATAGCACTGTCACAAGAGCCAGAGACAATATGAGTGCCATCAGGTGAATAGGCAACAGAGGTGACATTTTCAGTGTGCCCTTCAAGTGGACCTGCCACACACTGACTGGTGGTTGCATTCCAAACTCTGATGGTCTTGTCATGAGAGCCAGAGACAATATAGGTGCCATCAGGTGAATAGGCAACAGAGGCAACTTCAGAAGTGTGCCCTTCGAATGGACCTGCCACACACTGACTGGTGGTTGCATTCCAAACTCTGATGGTGCAGTCCCATGAGCCAGAGGTGATATGAGTGCCATTAGGTGAATAGGCAACAGAGGTGACCTGAGAAGTGTGCCCCTCAAATGGACCTGCCACACACTGACTGGTGGTTGCATTCCAAACTCTGATGGTCCTATCCTCAGAGCCAGAGGCAATATGAGTGCCATCAGGTGAATAGGCAACAGAGGTGACATTTTCAGTGTGCCCTTCAAATGGACCTGCCACATACTGACTGGTGGTTGCATCAAAAACATTGATGGTGTTTTCATGAGAGCCAGATACAATATGGGTGCAATCAGGTGAATAGGCAACAGAGGTAACTTCAGAAGTGTGCCCCTTCAGTGGGCCAGGTACACACTGACTGGTGATTGTATTCCAAACTCTGATAGTGCTGTCACCAGAGCCAGAGACAAGGTGGGTGCCATCAGGTGAATAGGCAACAGAGGTGACACGAGAAGTGTGCCCTTCAAATGGACCTGCCACACACAAACTGGTGGTTGTATTCCAAACTCTGATGGTTCTGTCACCAGAGCCAGAGACAATATGGGTGCCATCAGGTGAATAGGAAACAGAGGTGACCAAAGAAGTGTGACCCTTAAATGGACCTGCCACACACAAACTGGTGGTTGCATTCCAAACTCTGATGGTCCTGTCACCAGAGCCAGAGACAATATGAGTGCCATGAGGTGAATAGGCAACAGAGATGACATTCCCAGTGTGCCCCTCAAATGGACCTGCCACACACTGACTGGTGGTTGCATTCCAAACTCTAATGGTCCTATCACCAGAGCCAGAGACAATATGAGTGCCAGCAGGAGAATAGGCAACAGAGGTGACACCTCTAGTGTGCCCCTCAAATGGACCTGCCACACACTGACTGCTGGTTGTATTCCAAACTCTGATGGTCCTGTCATGAGAGCCAGAGACAACATGAGTGCCATCAGGTGAATAGGCAACAGTGGTGACAAAATCAGTATGCCCTTCAAATGGACCTGCTACACATTGCCAGTGACTGGTGGTTGCATTCCAAACTCTGATGGTCCTGTCACCAGAGCCAGAGACAATATGAGTACCATCAGGTGAATAGGCAACAGATGTGACATTTCCAGTGTGCCCCTCCAATGGACCTGCAACACACTGACTGGTGATTGCATTCCAAACTCTGATGGTCCTGTCATGAGAGCCAGAGACAATATGGATGCCATCAGGTGAATAGGCAACAGAGCTAACAAGAGAAGTGTGCCCATGCATTGTGTGAAGATCTGCTGGCCAACTAGCTGGATGTCCTGAGCTTGCTGAGACATGCTTTTTCAAGTGACACATCCAGAGATCACAAAGTAGAGAGCTGGTGGGAGTCTGTGGCATGGCTGATAAATACAGATGAGGGGTGGACTGTTGTAAAACAGCTGCAAACACTTGGATAAATTGAAATGCTTCTGAGCCCAGAGCACCAACTTCATGATCCTATGATGTGTTACTTAGTATATTCATGCCATGTGAGATTTAATAGCCTTACCTTGGCCCAGTCCTGGAGAATTTTGCAGGTCCTCAGAGCAGATTGGATCATGAGATAGGGAGAGGAATGTGAAAGCAGGCTGATAGCTTCAAGCCAATAGGCAATCAAATCTTTGAAGAACAAGGTAACTTCATTCAACACTTTTAAAGTAGGATTAACAGGTTGGAAGTGGTCCATCCAGTATTGGCAAGAGTATACCAGGTGAGGGGGAAAGGCTTTGTGCACTCGAATCTGGAAGCCCGGAACTGCAGAATTGAAGTCTCGAGAGTCCTTGAGGTCACAAACATTGAACCTGAGATTGTGTTGCATGCATGTAAGCAATGCTCGACCAAGACAAAGAGAGTGATGGGACTGGATGTTGACATGGAAGGCAGAACTCCGAGTTTTGTCAAGTAAAAAGTCACGAAATGATGTATGGAGGGGTCGGATTGCCTTTTCTTTGTCTAGTACACCATCAAGTAACGACGCCATAGGTCCAATGATATCTGTAAGTGGGACCTTCATGTCTCTGCTGGGGGGAAAAAGTGCCAAAAGAGATGGAAGGGAGAGTGGCTCCTTCAAAGCAAGAACGACGGCCATGACATTTCGAAATGATTGACGAGCTTGGTCCATCATGAATAGCTGACCTAATATAGTTCCGTACAGCTGGTCTAGAGGATGGACGGTCGTGCTTCCTTCCTTGGGTAAAAGTATCTCCAGACGCTTATACGGACTAAGTCCGGTGGTCCCAAAACCCTTGATGAATTTGCATGTAGTCGACGCCCATTGAAAAAGGTGTTGGGAATGAAGAACAAGCAGTCGACACCACTCTTGGTTGGGCCAATATATCTCAAGCTCCTCACTATACTGATGCAGAGCATGGCGAATGAACTTCTCAATATCGCCATCGACGACGTCCTCAGTGATAGTGCTCATTTGTTTGTGGACCAAGTGGGCGCCAGACGGAAGTGCACGGAGTATGTCGCTCTCCGGACGAGCAGTGATAAGGAAGCGTATGTGGGATGGAAAAGAGTCCTTTACAACTTCTTCAGAGATGACTTGCAAGAGTTGCTCTCGACCAGCTGGATCACTGCTTTCGTCAAGGGCGTCGATGACGATGATCAATGGCCCGATGGCATCAAGATTCTTGCTAGGTTCGATGATCAGCCGCTGGACTTGCTCAAACGGCGATGTCGATGTCCGAAGTGCTCGTTCTTCTTTGACGACTGCCCACAGGGCCGATTTGTACTGGGCGTCATGATCACATAGGTCGCGTGCGATAGTGCTGAACAGATTTTTGGGGTTCCGTGTTGCAACGTCGGCGGCCGAGAAGCAATACGAAGACCCTAACCGCTTCTGCCCATCGTACAATGCAGCGACCGAGTGAGCGACCGCAGACTTTCCCGATCCAGCAACCCCAGTCAGAAGGCAAACCCGTGGAGCTTCGTCGTCTGCATTGTTGAGAACTTCACAAATTTCATGCAGAAGGGCCTCGCGTGTCCCTGGAAGGCATCTCTTCTCCTGCGCATACCGAGCGCCGAACGCATATGGCATGTCGTCGAGGACGATAGACTCGGCTGTGTTCCACGCGCGTGAACATCTGATCGCAGCGTAGACTCGACCGACCTACCGGCAGGTTCTATGACATTCATCATGCGAACCATCGTGACGCCAGTCTGCACGGTAACCCCTTCCACGAATCCTGCTTTGAGTTTTTGAAAGTTTTTCTCGTAATCGTCGATCTTCGAGTCAATGTCTGAGAGCGTGTATTTTGCTGTTCGAATCCCTGCTCAGGAAAATCAGGCGAGACAAGCATGGAACTAACAAAAATGACTGACAGAAATTCTTGCGCTTCGTATAGGCGGCGATAAAGTATCCACACTCTGTCACCTGCCGAATCAAAAGCATCATAGTCTTCATGTGCGTCTTGATCGCTCTCAAGGGTTCAACGTCATGAACGAACGCGAAGACGTCGCTCATCGTGCCAGCCAAACGAACAATCCGTTCGTCCCGATCTTTCTGCTTCAGGAGCACCTAGACGAAAAGTTTTCATCGATCAGCCTCTACCCAGACATGGAGAAAGACAAGAACCTTGTTCGCAGCTGAAATGACGGACCAAGCCAGCGATGCGATCGGATGAATCTATGTGATATTCAGAAAACGAGGAGACCCAGATAGGGAACGGGAAGCACCTCTGTAATACCGGCCACGATCTTGTTAAACAGCTCCACCTTCTCCAACAAATTGTTCCAAGTGGTTGCGAATGTCTGTACCTGATTTGCAGCCTGTAAGCCAGCATCGACAGCGGAACCGAAGAGGCCGACAGCGGTTGGTGTGGAAGCGAGATCGGGAAACGTTTCGGTCACCCTAATGACGGCGTCTGTAGCCTGACGATCGTCTGCATAGACGGTTCTGAGCTGCTCGACGACCAATGCTAACTTGACGGTAAACCCGGGAAGATTGGTCGCATCAGAGGCATCCATGCGAAGAGGCTCTTCAAACACTGTCGCCGTACAGATCGGCGTCAGTGAAACATGGTCTACAAGCACAAATCCTGCATACCTCCATCTTTCAGTCTGCCCACCATCCCGCCGACGGTATCCTTCAGACATCCAACCAGCTCGCGGCCCTTTCGAAGGCGGTGCCTCCTGTATACGTTTACGAGTACGGCAGAACTTTCGTCGCCGTCACTGCTAATATTGAGCCCCACGGCGTACAATGACGGACATGGACTCACAAAAAAAAAGTATTGTCCCAACGAGTGCGAGCTTTCATCTCCTTCGCTTTCTTCGTCAGGCGTGATGTATCGCCTACGGAAAATTCGACCTGATATTGCCTGGAAAATCCAGGAATGCGACGTTGTGCAGAACTGATTTCCATATCTGGATCACGGTCAACTCGAAAATGCACAGAAAGACCGACATCATAGACTTACTATTGACTGTGATTGATTTGGGTCTGGAACCGATCTCAGAATGTTTTCTAGCCAGTCAGGCAGAGATACTTACGCGATTGTACTCGCATTTCCTTCAACAACTGTGCTGAGTGCGTTCATGATGATGTATGTATCGATGACTCTGAAACGACGGAGACGAAGCAGATAACAGATAACGACGGTTGCAATGACTCAGTGCACTGCCACATATGACTAATACATCGTTTCCTTCTCGGAAGGATCGTACCGAAATCAAAACCTGCTATAACGCACACATGGACCTACGCACGAACCTACACCAGCGCCCTCACCCTCTTCAGCATGTCCTCCGACCCACAACAACGGACATATGACTCGACCACTTACTATATCTGAGACATCCTTGCAACATACGTTCGTGCATTGGCCGTCGTGAGCCGCAGGCTGAGCGCAGCGACTGCGCCGACCATGCCAGATAGTGTCCGCATCGCATCCCCGAAACTTGCACCACCACCTGCCCAGCACGTTACGCACCAAGCATCCCAAATGGACAGGCGGAAACGAGGACGCAGACATCGAACGCCGCATCCAGCGCGTGTGGGCCGAGGATGCGCTCGCGCAGCCAAGAACGCTGCCGGCGGAGCGACGAAGCTGTCGAAGATCGTCGTGTTTTGCAACAAAAGGAGCAAGGTGGAGCAGCTGACGACGTTCCTCGGTGAGCGTGGTGTCGCGTGTGTCGCGTTGACGGGGGACGCGGACGCGCGCAACAGGGGAACAATCACCACCTGGACGGGTTTCTGAAGTCGTCGTCGAGCGACCTTTCGTCCTCCTCTGCGACAACACCGGCTTCCCGGCCTAAGGCGGTTTTGTAAGTTGGCCATTCGAATCCGGCGCACGCCCCACACGTGCTATCCCGACGTCGCTCGCGAGCTAGATTTCAGCCCGGACTCGGATATCCAGCACGTCTTCATCGTGGACGAGCCGCGGAACATGATATATTTCCTGCACCACGCGGGGCAGGCGGGCAAGGTCAGAATCCAATTCCATGGGGTTATGGAGGAACGGGCTGTAAGGTCCTCCCTGCTGACAACAGTGTTCTTACAAGAAGATGTGCTGCAACGTTGTCGTGAGTAGATCGCCCCATCCACTTTCCCGCCCTTGGAACGAGAGACAATCCGACGTGCGGGACATAAACAGCAAGGCGACTCTGTAGGAGTATGCAGCTCACCCAAACGAGTGCATAAAAATCCCGCAGGTTAACCTCGGCGGGAGTTGAATCGTAGGAGGGATGATGAAGGTGGAGGGGAGTTTCATAAATGGTCACCTTACACTCCAGTAATGAAAGGAACTTGGTCCTAAGTTTGTGTCTCAGTTTGATATGGACGTTTGTCTTACATGGGGATCGTGTTTACAATTTGGCAGCAGTCGTTCTTCGGTCTCCGTACTTTGTCATGTAAGTGGTCAGGTTCAATCGGATTGTTGCTGTTTTCACACAAGTATGTGGGCGACAGCCAATCGGAGCCGTGGCAATTGCTGCAGAAATACGACGGTAGAAGCGCTATAAGTATATAGTGGAGCCCTTGCTGAGGCAAGAGAGTGGAGGTCAATTATGAAGTGGAATTATCCATGAGTCCGGACATGGCACAGTGATTCCACCACATGGTGCCCATGACAGCGCTGAGGCCTTCGTTTGTGGTTTATCCAACGATTCCGCCGTTCGATCCGCAGCCCAGAAAGAGCGCCACAGGCCTCATTAACATTTCCCATTCTGACCCACTTACCGCTGGTCAATCATCCGTTGGTATCGCATATGATTTACGCTCACGCAATGCATCTGCTTCTAAGACCTGTTCTATCATAGTCGAACGGAGACCCTTTGCTGCCTGTGATACTTACTACGCAACTCCGCACACCACCAGATCGGGCGAGAAGTCTCGATCGTCACGAACTTCTTCGTAGGGACCAGGTGATTGGAGGTCGAAATTAGGCCGTCGAACGAAGATTCCGCGCCGTCTTCGAGAAACTGGTCAGCGAAACACACTAACGAATGTAGAGGGAATTTACTCAGGTTCCATCGAAGACCGGACGTGGACAACACTGTAGAATCCACACCGACGGGTAAGAGTCCGCAAGTCGGGCCGAGGAATTCGTGGTCTATAGATATCCGGTGGTGTCCCTGGGCATGATTCAGGATCGCGATTCTGTTGACCCCGACGTTGAGGACTCACCCTGTCAAGTACCCATGCAATGTTGTCATCCGTAACGACATAGACTCGCGACCTCCGGTGCCGGAGTTTGTAGACGTATGAAAGGACATGTATAGTGTGGTCGATTCTCCCAGATAAGCCCCCCAGGATAATAATTTCATACTGGAAATGGGGATATGAGCGGAATGAACCAACAGATTAGTTCAAGTAACCTTGTGTCCTTCCTTGCGTTCGATCTCTTCGAGCGTACTGATGCACTTCATGAGGTCCGTGGAGTCTTGGTCGGAATCTTGCTGAATAGATACTCCCTGAGCAACTGTGAGAAAGTCCGTCCTGTGCGAGCCTCGAAAATACAGACCTTTGCGGAATAATACTCTCGGACATCCTCGCGCAGGGAGTCGAGGTCACCCTTGATCAGGTCCGGAATATATCTCATGTACCCGTTCGTCGGAGAGCGTCTAGACGAGCACACAAAGAAGGAATTCTCACCTATTTTCTAATCGCTCCCCATTTCCCATCTCTCCAAGGAGACCGTACAGGCGGTTGGCACCACCGTCAGCGCAGCACCTCCACGAGCAAGCTTGCCAGAGGGTCCTAAGCAGAGGCAGCGAGAAGGGCTGATTGACGATGATTAATGCCCGGCGAGTCTTGCCTTCATGATTTGCTGTGAGAGGGTTGAGAAATGGGGTTTCCCACTCTATGGTTGGGGCGTCTGCGACCATGAGGCCTGAGGATCAATACGGCGCTCTTTGACGCACAGACGCTGGAGAGGGAAGAGAAAGTACTCGGTGCCTCGACACAGACTTGACCGGGAGAACGGCCCGGCGATAGTTACATGGAAACGGAAACGGAAACGAGCCCTGCGAATTTGACTACGCGCGCCTAAGTTGGTGACTCGGATCTGGTCAACACCAGAGAACATGTTCATAAACGCCCGGATGGACATGGATGTAATACAGCAAGTCCATCGGGACGTCGCATTGCACAACTTCCTTGTACGTAAGTTCTGAATGAAGTTCTCCTCGGATGTTTTCGTAACTTGTTCGTCTCGGCCTTTCCTCCCGTGCAAGGGACCTTCAAAAAGAGCGCTCAGACGAAACAATTCCACCCGTTCTAACCGCACGCAATGGTCAACTTCATCATCCTCGCGGGCGGGTACTCTGCCTACCTCACGTCTTATCTGTTCAACACCGACGACCACTCCTTGACCTATATTGACCAGCACTCATCGGGCCCCAATACGTCCTGGATCAATTCTCACCCCACCAACAAGAGTATCCTCTAGTACGTGTTTTTACGCGTCGTTCTCGCCCGTTGTTCAATCTGCATGCGTCTAGTGGGTGCAACGAATTAGTACAAGCGAATGGAACCTTGCAATCGTTCACCGTTGGACCTCGCGGTGCCCTCACTCTGGTGGATACGATCGACACTGGAGGAGCGTCGCCCGCCTACTGCGCTGGTTTGTCGACGGGTCAGGTCGGAGTCTCCAACGTACCGTTGTCTTTGCAATTCTCGCGTATATGTACCACTCAACCACCGTACAGTATGCTTCCGGTTCAGCACGTTTCTTCCCTACAGAGTACGACCACTTGCATTTCTCCGATAGCTCGCGCCTCTGGACGTTCCCCGTCCCTACCACCGGTGACCAGGGTGCCGCAGAACCTCACATGATCTACGAATACGAGAATGAGGTCTTCATACCTGACAAGGTCAGTTAACTCTCGAGTCTTGGTAGTATCTCATCCAGGTTCAGGGCAGCGACAAAATTTGGCGATTCGGCGGAGTCGATGGCGACCCCGGTAAATTTGTCGTCCACGGTTTCATACAGCAACCCATCGGCAGTGGACCTCGACATATTCGCATCAGGGGTACATACACATGCACAGTCCACACCCTTTGCTGACCATGCTTTAGACAATATGCTGTACACCCTTCACGAGCTGGCGAGTACGCTGACGCTCCAGGAGGTCCCCTCGTACCCCAATGGCACTTCTCAGATCCTCTCAAACGTATCCATCATTCCCCCTGACCCACCCGCAGGCTCCATATTCGCCGCAGCCGAAATTCTCATTCCAGAACCCAGTACGAAATATCCTATCCCGTACATCTACGCGTCGAATCGCAACGTCGGCAACACTACTGATCCTCGTGGGGACACCATCGCGATCTTTGAGAACGTCGCCAACCAACTCATATTGCGCAAGCAAGTATACACAGGTCTCGATCAGATTCGTGGGATGATGTCCGGCGAGCAGGCGGGCTCTGGCGGCGAGGCATACATCGTTGCTGCCGGAGTTTCAGGCACAGCTGGCGTGAAGGTGTTCAAGAGGACAGAGGGAGGTGCCAACCTGGAGGAGGTTGCGGTGAACATCGTGATCCCAACGAGATCGACTTTTGTTTGGTTGAACCAACAGGCTCTGAACTGAATTGGTGTAGGTATACATTCCACGTGTCAGTGTGTATTAGAAAACCGGTTGAAGAATTCTATCTGCTCTTCCTTGCTCAACCCCATGCGCCCCCTCCAATGTGATGGGCAAATAGGCATCTCTTCGGCATTCATCGGCCTTGCTGGTCGTGCCAATATAGTGTCTAGTATACCTGGCACATTTTGTGGCAGCACTTTGCCAAGCCTATTCAGTCGGGTCAATGAAAGATCAGATATGTTAAATGGAGCACAGACACACCATTCGCCATGTGGATAGACCAAGACGTTTGCGGCGTATCTGTGAGGCGTAGTATGTAGATGAGTATAATGCCCAACGTTGGTCGTCATTGCACGACGAGTCCGGCGCCGTTGTCAACGAGATGAATCCATGCTCACTGATGCCCGCCCACATGCGCGACTTCGGCGACCTTGATGCGCGTGCTCGGATCGGTCGCCCGTCGTTGTCGGCGTTTGTCCAGTTCGTCGCGAATAGCGCGGACGACTGCCCCGCCGATGTCGCCGCATCGGCAGTCCCGTGCACCGTGCGTGCATACGTAGAGATGGATATCGTCCGAGGGCGAGGTCTGGCTGTGTGATGAAGCTGGAGGCTCAGCGTGCGCGCGCAGCGCTTCGCCAACGTCATCCACGTTCGCGAGTGAGACTGCGTCGATTTCTAGCTTGCCACGCGCATTCGAGAACGCTGTCAGACGGTAGGATGTCTGTGTCTCACTTTGTGCCTCCTCGAAGTGGGATTGTGGGTGTAGGGGTGATTGCCAGGCAAAGTTGACGGTGCCGCCCCAGGGAGCGGTGGCGAGGAGGAGTTTGCGGTGGACGGGGGTGGTATACTTGGCGGGGTACGCGCTCGGCGGTTGGAGGGTGTGTAGGAAGGCATAGAGGCGGTGGGTGGGGACGGTTCCTGCGAGCGGCTGCTGGTCCGAGTCCAATGCTGGGGGAGTGGGGTCGGTGCTGGAGAAGGCTCGTTTTCCGATGATACTCTGGTAGCGTCTCACTGCGCTGGTGCTGACTCGCATGATGAGGTGTCAGAAGAGGTGCAAATTTGGGCGTTTCAGCTTAGAATGAGTCAAAACATATCGTAGTACTAGCAATAGTATGAAAACGGTAGTACTGTAGTTCGGACACAATATTCTCTGTACCAGTCAACCCCAACTGCGAGTTATGCTACCTCCAAACGACCCCGTGTCTGAAACTTGCTTGACGCAGGCCTTCCGCAATGGTCAAATAATTTTACACTGCTCGGGGCATCCTGCCTAGAACAAGATCGACTGCTATTGAGGTATGGACAGCAGGTTCACTGGTGCTCTTCTTCATCCTAGTTGGTAACCACTTTCGGAACATCAGAAGGCTTCGAGACGATCGCACATTGTCGTCATGCTTCTCCGAGTCCGAATCTACCTCCTGGGAGGAAGTCACGGGATGGGTTAGAGCACGCAATGAGAGGCAGTGGTATCTCACGACGAACGGATGACGTAGGAGATGGTGGCTTCCCCGCGTCAACACGGAAGAAAAGGAACAACGAAGTAATCCCAAACCTCTGCGTAGTCGAACTCAGAATCGGCCGAGAGCGTTGTGGGCAGTAACTCGACCTGTGCCAAGTGATGTGTTTCTATTAGAAAACGAACAGGCTTGTAAAACAATATCCTCATCGCAGTTGCTCAGCTCTGGCGTCAATTTTCTGGGTTGATTTGAATCGATGGGCACCAGTGCAGGAGAAACAGGGTCAGCTTCTGCGAGTTGGCGGCTGAATGTGATTCGAATTTCATCTTCAACGGCCGACAGATCTGTTCGAAAATTATCCAGGGTTTGGAATTACCTCGGCGCGGCCAGTTGTTGAACATCTAACTGGAAGTATCCCCAGGATATCTATAGCGTCTTAACCTTTGGAGAGAGGACACTGAATGCGATAAATTTCCGTGCGTTAGAAAAGATGGGGCGAAGACATACACTGAGT
This sequence comes from Leccinum subgranulosum, assembly GCA_038091575.1. Classification (NCBI taxonomy): domain Eukaryota; kingdom Fungi; phylum Basidiomycota; class Agaricomycetes; order Boletales; family Boletaceae; genus Leccinum; species Leccinum subgranulosum. The sequence continues at coordinate 21,223 of JBBPOS010000146.1, forward strand.
CAGGGAATCGTTGACTGCAACCGCTCGTCATGCGGAGTAGTTGTTGTCCAGATGAGTCATGCCGCCGTTCTGCAGAGACAGTACCTTGAGCAAGTCATTGTAAGTTACTTACTGACCGGGATGGTATCGATTTGTCCGAGCCCGAGGCAGGGGTGTGCTCCGAGTCATGGCAGTATAAAGGAATCATCCGACTCGGACTCGGAATCTCAACCGTCTCTCTTTTCTTCTCCCACTCATTAAGCCAGATAGCTGACGCTCATGACGGTGCCACACGTCGAACCCGCCAAGGCCGGCCGCCACTTTACGCCCTGTTCATCCCTTATCCCTTACTTCGGCATCGAAGAGCTGATCGAAACATGCGACAGATGTGGTCACTTCTACACTAAATGCTGTCAACACCCATCCGAGACGTGTCACCATTCCCCACTCGTGTACGTGGACGGTGCTTGCTCGAATAACGGAATGGTCGGGGCAGTGGCGGGCATCGGCGTCGCGTTCGGGAACAGTACGAGCAACGTAATGGGTGACGAAATCCAGTTTTCCTTCCCGGTCGACGACAGGCTCGATCCCGGTGGACACAAAACCAATCAGCGCGCAGAACTCCTCGCTGCCTTGGTGGGTCTGCAGAAGATTTTTTGATTTCGAAGAGGCGAGGATGGCGAACGATTTTGCGCGAGGAAAGCCCCGCGATGACTCGTCCCGCATTCGGATAGTCGTTGCCACAGACTCTGAGTATGTCGTCTTGGGAATGACAGAGTGGCTGCCTAGCTGGAAGATTCGTACTTGCGCTACAGTTCCTTTTGTTATTCGAACTGATGTTTCGTTGTTGGTAGAGGAATAACTTCCGGAAGTCCGGCGGCAAGCGCCCCTCGAATCTTGATCTGTTCCTTAGGTTAGATGCGGAGGTCGAGCAGCGAGAACGCACACAAGAGTTGGAGATCAAATTTTGGCACATCGGAAGAATGTACAATGGAATCGCGGACAGATTGGCCAAACTCGGTGCGGATACCGCTGGTAGGGGGGAAAACACCCGTGCCGTCGAGTACTTGACCTTGATGGACATGCTGTGAGGAACACATGGAACGCAGGACGTCGTCCCTGCGCCAACTCCGAAGGTGGCCGGAGTTGGCACTCCTCAGCGCGGTCTCAAAACACCTTCATTCGCATCTCGTGTCATTCCTTTGCATTGCAGTTCGTCCCTCTCTTGGTCATCTTGTCTTTTTGATACTTTCGAGCATACTTTTACTCGTATTTCCTCGTTTTCTAAGTACACTACACTCAGACACAAGTCAGACACGTCTTTATTGATCCTACTTAGGAGTCCACCATTACAAGTAATTGATCCGTAATAATACTTGCCTCTGTGAGCAGCTAAGCTAGTGAAAAGCAATGTGCATATAGGCGCATGGATAGCCTGATAGGTTTTGGAGGCATGTGCGAGCCTCGACAGTCTTCATAATATTATCGTGCTGTATCTCCGACCACTACCGTGGCACAAGAAGATCTACCGAATAATGATCGACCAATATCAAGCACCTAAAAAAGAACGATAAGTGATCAAACAACGTGAGACGCCGAACAAGAGAGGTACAGATCAACTTACTTACATCAGTATCAACCAAGATAACATTTGCAGTGTGATCGAGCGAAGCAAAGCAAGGTTGCTCGGATTGTCTGAAACAATTCTGCGGCCATTCCATTTGTCAACAGACAGCATCTCTACCGTGGCACTTCCGAGAGGATTGTTTCAAGTCCCCCGCGTCGTTCCGCCCATAGGCATCATCGTCCACAACATAGGGGTGCAGGTTCGTGGCGGCGGACCTAGGCAGTCAGTCCTCCCCGGGTCCTAGTAAGCGACACTCCAGTGATTAATGGGCTCATACCCGTCGATAAAATACAGCACGCCAAATCGAGACACTTTCAAGCTGAAGGCTCTTCCCGGATCCCGTGTCTGTAGGGCGGTGGAGAATCTTGCGTGAGTGGAATGGCAAATAGTCGAGGGATGGCAACGCTGGAATCGCGTTTCAGAGCTTCGCATACACGTAGCACAAACATTCTTTATGTGCGACATTGCAACGATGCACCTCTTCGCGAACGGTGCCCACCGGTCCACATCGCTGGGCGTCCAGTTCGTGGAGTAGGACGCTCTCACTGGCTAGTCGAGCGCCAGGGGCGGCTCCTCGGAGATATATGCGGATAACTTAGACCCACGAGACTCCTCATATGGTGTGGGTTCTCCATTACGGGGAACAGAGATAGAAAACCCCACAGGCCCATATATGCGGGGGGCAAGCAATCATGGCAAAGAAACCAGATGCTAGAAAGATTGTGCAGTTATAAATACTTTTCTTAGGAGATAGGTGCTCACTGGGTGGGGAAACGTGTCCGGATGACTCCGTTGGGCTCATAGGAAGGACTTCACGAACTCCAAAACAGTAAAAAAAAATTGATTTGAGGGACAAAATGAAAAAGAGCTGATAACTCACCGGACCACTCGAAGACACGTCTACTGCAAACCAAGCACGACGTGGAAGATGCGGAAATCTCAGATCAGCGTGGGTGTGTTGGTACTAGTGGGAAAGTTGTAAAGGCGTCGGATCGGTGTCACTGTAACGGTGTTATTGAGGGTTTCGTTCGCGTGTGTGCACTGAGTCCATGGAGAAACACTACGAAAATTGTGGTAGCATGTATGCTGGTGTTCACTGGATCGAGAGGACGAAAGGGTCTGATGTTGTGACTCGACATGGATGTCGAGGTGTGTAAGTATGTGCCAAATAGGAATAGGATCACCTATTTCAAGTTCATCCAGTGATGAGTCCATGATATAAAGTCCTCGAGATTCTCGAGCTCATCATTTTCTCCCATGTTGGGTGTTTTTTCCAAGTCCAAGTTCAACCCACTCTCCGACTTGCCGGACTTGTCTGGTAAAGTCATCGTCGTGACTGGCGGAAAGTACGTAGGCGCCCATTTGATGATCTAATACATCATTTACTTACATTACATTCTCCCAGCGCCGGAATCGGGTATGCCACCGTGAAACACCTCGCGCGCAAGGGCGCAAAGGTTTACATGGCTGCTCGTAGCAAGGCCAGGGCAGAAGCTGCCATCGCGAAGATGAAACAGGAAGGACTTGGTCCAGGCAACGGCGAGGTCATCTGGCTCGAGCTAGACTTGGTCGACCCACGGAACGCGAAAAAGACAGCCGAGGAATATATGAGCAAGGAGAAACGCTTGGACGTCCTTGGTAAGCCGTCGTACGTCCGTTTGGAACCGTAGATCGCTGAGTTGGTTCAGTTCACAACGCTGCACTGTACGTGTATATGCCATGTTTCGTGCGCAGGATGACAGATACCGCTCTAGTCTTTTCGAAGGACGCGAATTGACTTCCGATGGTATGTCGCCCAACCACTGGCTTCAATTCGGTCGGTTGATCGCTTTGAAGGCGTGGATATAGTTTTCCTCGTCAAGTACGTAGAGGACGTCCCTACAGTCGCTCGAGCCGTGCACTCACGTCGAACTCCAGTGTAATAAGTCCATTTGTTTTGACCCGGGAATTGATGCCTGTCTTAAACCAGACGGCAGCTCAACCAAATCCCGACGTCCGCATCGTGGTGGTGTGTCGCAAAGTTCTTGGCATAGTTACTCTTGATGGTGACTTGGTCTTCCAGGTTAGTTCGGAAGCATACAAGTTGGTTCCTGGAAAGCCTCGTTTCCGCAACCTCGATGACTTCAACAACGAATTCAAGAGCGCCATCTCCTCGCAATTCGCCCGCTATAGTGAGTCAAAGCGAGTTCTTGTATGTCGACCATTATTAATTTGCATCTTGTTTTCGAAGCATATTCAAAACTCGCTAATATTCTCTACGCATCTGAGCTCCAACGCAAACTGGTCGCGGAAGGGTCGCCCATCACGGTCATGTCACTCCACCCCGGCGCTGTCAATACCTTTTCGCGCAAGCCGCAACTGAAGAGGATATCGTGGCTCGTGGACGTTCTCACATACCCTTTCTTCGTTAGTCCCGACGTTGGGGGCTGCACATCTGCATTCGCCTCCGGATCATCTGAGGTTGCCCAGAACCCGCAGAAATATAAAGGTGCATACCTTGTTCCTCTTGGCAAGGTCGAGGAACTGGTGCAGCCAGGAAATAGCGAAGAACTTGCAAAGGAGTTATGGGCGACAATTGAAGGATTTTTGGCAGACAAAGGTATCTGATGCCCCATGCATTTTATTTGTGGCATAGTATTGTCATTTCCTTGATGACTGATGCAATGCATTAATGAACATTGGCTCATACCTGCATCCCTTTCGGTGGAACTAATTCCTCAACAAGGGACCTCAGACAATTGCTCGCCTGCTGCTGCAGTGGGGGACTGCAAATTAGCATAACGTGAAGTTGATTCGTGCTGGTCAGATCATCCATGTTGGCGGGGAGTACACCATTATCTGGCAAGTACAAACTTGAAATATGGTCACTCCGTATCCATGAGTTGCTGATACACATTACATGTTGGAAAGTAATGCTTCACCCTTGCGGTACAAAGCACGATCGCACCAACGACACGGTCCGCCAAGTATGCACAGTAAGTGTGTCCCTCGCTATCCACAACAACTGCAGCGGCGCCGCAGAAAAGGAAGTACTGTCCTCTGCCGCCAAGGCAACACCAGCAGTTGAACTGCTGCATCCCCAGTACACTGGCACCAGCAGCAACTGCTCCAGTGTACCTCCTGAGCACTGTCAACACTATACACATCCTTTGTCGCCGACGAGCCCGAAGTGAGCATTGAGCACTATGTGGTGGCTCATGTCGAATACACTGAACAGCCTCATCCCTCTTCTCTTGCCCTTGCCCTAGCCCATTGTGATAGGTCTGCAACCCAGGGCTGTCTCACACCCCTTCTCCAACACTGCAAGTCTTGGGCACCAATACAATAAGGTAGCTGAATTGTAACAGCTTACATCCAGTACTTACTGATGTAAGGTGTTTAGTTGTCATTGTGTCCAATGGCTTTTGATTCAAAGTCTGTTCATGATGCAGCAATGGTGCCATCAATAAGTGTTAAGACTCAAAAGACATGATATAGAACACAACTCGGATGGGATTGCAGGTATATGAACATACTACAGAAGTATTACAGGAATAAATTGAATTGAGAAATTATTGCCAACAGGATATCCAAGACTCTCCAAACAAAGAACTGTCAATATCAATAGAATAGTTATGACCAATGACTGAGGAATGGACTGGAAGGTAAAAGGTGTTTCTATGCCAGGGTGCAGTCCATCCAAAGCAAGAGCCATGAGCAGATAGAATCCAGTCATCTTGTACATTTAAAGCAGCATAAGAGGCAAACTTCTGCACATCCCACACTTTGATGCAATGATCATCAGAACCTGAGACAATATGAGTGCCATTGGGAGAATAGGCAACAGAGGTGACATCTCCAGTGTGCCCTTCAAATGGACCTGCCACACACTGACTGGTGGTTGCATTCCAAACTCTAATGGTGCAATCTCTTGAGCCAGAGACAACATGAATGCCATCAGGTGAATAGGTGACAGAGGTGACATATCCAGTGTGCCCTTTAAATCCTGCCACACACTGACTGCCAGTGGTGGTTGCATTCCAAACTCTGATGGTGTGGTCATCAGAGCCAGAGACAATATGGGTGCCATCAGGTGAATAGGCAATAGAAGTGACTTCAGAAGTGTGCCCTTTAAATGGACCTGCCACACACTGACTGGTGGTTGCATTCCAAACTCTGATGGTCCTGTCCTTTGAGCCAGAGGCAATATAAGTGCCATCAGGTGAATAGGTAACACATGTGACAAGAGAAGTGTGCCCTTCAAACAGACCTGCCACACACTGACTGGTGGTTGCATTCCAAACTCTGATGGCCGCTGGGCCATCCCATGAGCCAGAGACAATATGAGTGCCATCAGGTGAATAGGCAACAGAGGTGACCCAACTAGTGTGCCCCTCAAATGGGCCTGCCACACACTGATTGGTGATTGCATTCCAAACTCTGATGGTTCCATCCCATGAGCCAGAGACAATATGAGTGCCATCAGGTGAATAGGCAACAGAGGTGACATTATCAGTGTGCCCCTTAAATGGACCTGCCACACACTGACTAGTGGTTGCATTCCACACTGTGATGGTCCTATCCTCAGAGCAAGAGACAATATGAGTGCCATCAGGTGAATAGGCAACAGAGGTGACATGGCCAGTGTGCCCCTCAAATGGACCTGCCACACACTGATTGGTGGTTGCATTCCAAACTCTGATGGTCCTATCTCCTGAGCCAGAGGTAATGTGGGTGCCATGAGGTGAATAGGCAACAGAGGTGACATTTCCAGTGTGCCCTTCAAATGGACCTGCCACACACTGACTGGTGATTGCATCCCAAACTCTGATGGTGCTATCACCTGAGCCAGAGACAATATGAGTACCATCAGGTGAATAGGCAACAGAGGTGACATAATCAGTGTGGCCTTCAAATGGACCTGCCACACACTGACTGGTGGTTGCATTCCAAACTCTGATGGTCCCATCCCATGAGCCAGAGACAATATGAATGCCATCAGGTGAATAGGCAACAGAGGTGACTTCCATTGTGTGCCCCTCAAATGGACCTGCCACACACTGACTGGTGATTACATTCCAAACTCTGATGGTCCCATCACCTGAGCCAGAGACAGCATGAATGCCATCAGGTGAATAGGCAACAGAGGTGACACCTCGAGTGTGCCCCTCAAATGGACCTGCCACACACTGACTGGTGGTTGCATCCCAAACTCTGATGGTACTGTCCCATGAGCCAGAGACAATATGAGTGCCATCAGGTGAATAGACAACAGAGGTGACATTTTTAGTGTGCCCCTCAAATGGACCTGCCACACACTGACTGGTGGTTGCATTCCAAACTCTGATGGTGCTGTCATGAGAGCCAGAGACAATATGAGTACCATCAGGTGAATAGGCAACAGAGGTGACATGGCTAGTGTGCCCCTCAAATGGACCTGCCACACACTGACTGGTGATTGCATTCCAAACTCTGATGGTCCTGTCCCATGAGCCAGAGGCAATATGAGTGCCATCAGGTGAATAGGCAACACAGGTGACATAAGAAGTGTGTCCATGCATTGTGTGAAGATCTGCTGGCCAGCTAGCTGGATGGCCTGAGCTTGCTGAGGCATGCTTTTTCAAGTGACACATCCAGAGATCACAGAGTGGAGAGCTGGTGGGAGTCTGTGGCATGGCTGATAAATACAGATGAGGGGTGGACTGTTGTAGAACAGCTGCAAACACTTGGATGAATTGGAATCCTTCTGAGCCTAGAGCACCAACTTCATGACCCTATAATGTGCTGTTTAGTAAGCATGCCATGTGATAATCAATAGCCGCACCTTAGCCCAGTCCTGGAGAATTTTGCAGGTCCTGAGAGCAGATTGGATCATGAGATAGGGAGAGGAATGTGAAAGTAGGCTTATAGCTTCAAGCCAGTAGGCAATAAACTCTTTGAAGAACAGGGTAACCTCATTCAACAGTTCCAAATTAGGATCAACAGCTTGGAAGTGGTCCATCCAGTATTGGCAAGAGTACACCAAGTGAGGGGGAAAGGCTTTGTTCACTCGAATCTGGAAGCCTGGAACTGCAGAATTGAAGTCTCGACTGTCCTTGAGGTCACAGACATTGAACCTGAGATTGTGTCGCATGCATGCAAGTAATGCTCGACCAAGACAAAGAGAGTGATGGGACTGGATGTTGACATAAAAAACAGAACTCCGAGTTTTGTCAAGTAAAAAGTCACGAAATGAGGTATGGAGGGGTCGGATTGCCTTTTCTTTCTCTAGTACCCCATCAAGTAATGACGCCATAGGTCCAATGATATCTGTGAGTGGGACCTTCATGTCTCTGCCAGGGGGGAAAAGTGCCAAAAGAGATGTAAGGGAGAGTGGCTCCTTCAAAGCAAGAATAACAGCCATGACATTTTGAAATGATTGACGAGCCTGGTCCATCATGAATAGCTGACCTAATATAGTTCTGTACAGCTGGTCTAGAGGATGGATGGTAGCACTTTCTTCCTTCGACAAAAGTATCTCCAGCCGCTGATATGGACTAAGTCCGGTGGTCCCAAAACCCTTGATGAATTTGCATGTAGTCGACGCCCATTGAAAAAGGTGTTGGGAATGAAGAACCAGCAGTCGACACCACTCTTGGTTGGGCCAATATCTCTCAAGCTCCTCACTATACTGACGCAGATCATGGCAAATGAACTTTTCAATATCACCATCAACGACGTTGTGAGTGACATTGCTCATTTGTTTGTGGACCAAATGGGCGCCGGTCGGAAGTGCATGGAGGATGTCGCTCTCCGGACGAGCAGTGATAAGGAAGCGTATGTGGGATGGAAAAGAGTCCTTTACAACCTCTTCAGAGATGACTTGCAAAAGTTGCTCTCGACCAGCTGGATCACTGCATTCGTCAAGGGCGTCGATGACGACGATCAATGGCCCGATGGCATCAAGATTCTTGCTAGGTTCAGTGATCAGCCGCTGGACTTGCTCAAACGGCGATGTCGATGTCCGAAGTGCTCGTTCTTCTTTGACGACTGCCCACAGGGCCGATTTGTACTGAGCGTCGTGATCGCATAGGTCGCGCGCGATAGTGCTGAACAGATTTTTGGGGTTCCGTGTTGCAACGTCGGCGGCCGAGAAGCAATACGAAGACCCTAACCGCTTCTGCCCGTCGTACAATGCAGCGATCGAGTGAGCAACCGCAGACTTGCCCGATCCAGCAACCCCAGTCAGAAGGCAAACGCGGGGAGCTTCGTCGTCCGGATTGTTGAGAACTTCACAAATGTCATGCAGGAGGGCCTCGCGTGTCCCTGGAAGGCATCTCTTCTCCTGTGCGTACCGAGCGCCGAACGCATATGGCATGTCGTCGAGGACGATGGACTCAGCTGTGTTCCACGCGCGTGAACGTCTGATCGCAGCGTAGACTCGACCGACCTACCGGCAGGTTCTATCACATTCATCATGCGAACCATCGTAACGCCAATCTGCACAGTAACCCCTTCCACGAATCCTGCTTTGAGTTGTTGAAAGCTTTTCTCGTAATCATCGATCTTCGAGTCGATGTCAGAGAGCGTATATTTTGCTGTTCGAATCCCTGCGCAGGAAAATCAGGCGATACAAGGATGGAACTAACGTCGACAACTGACAAAAATTCTTGCGCTTCGTATAGCCGGCGATAAAGTATCCACACTCTGTCACCTGCCGAATCAAAAGCGTCATGGTCTTCATGTGCGTCTTGATCGCTTTCAAGGGTTCAACTTCGTGAACGAACGCAAAGACGTCGCTCATCGTGCCAGCCAAACGAGCGATCCGTTCGTCCCGATCTTTCTGCTTCAGGAGCACCTAGGCGAAAAGTTATCATCGATCAACCTCGACCCAGACATGGAGAATGACAATAACCTTGTTCGCAGCTGAAATGACGGACCAAGTCAGCGATGCGATCGGATGAATCTATGTGATATTCAGAAAATGAGGAGACCAAGATAGGGAACGGCAAGTACCTCTGCGATACCGGCCACGATCTTGTTAAACAGCTCCACCTTCTTCAAAAAATCGTTCCAAGTGGTTGTGAATGTCTGTATCTGATTCGCAGCCTGTGTGCCAACATTGACAACGGCACCCAAGTGGCCAACAGCGGTGGGCGTGGAGGCGAGATCGGGAAACGTTTTGGTCGCCCTAATGACGGCGTCTGTAGCCTGACGATTGTCCGCATTGACAGATCTGAGTTGCTCAACGACCAATGCTAACTTGACGGTAAACCCAGAGAGATCGGTTGCATCAAAGGCATCCTTGCGAAGAGGCTCTTCAAACACTGTGACCCCACAGATCGCGTCAGTGAAACATGGTATGCAAGAACAAAGCCTACACACCTCCATCCTTCAATCTGCCCAGCATCCCGCCGACGGTATCCTTCAGACATCCAACCAGCTCGCGGCCCTTTCGAAGGCGGTGCCTCCTGTATACGTTTACGAATACGGCAAAACTTTCGTCGCCGTCACTGCAAATATGGAGCTCCGCAGCGTACAATGACGGACATGGACGCACAAAAATAATGTATTGTCCCAGCGAGTGCGAGCTTTGATCTCTTTCGCTTTCTTCGTCAGGCGTGATGTATCTCCCACGGAAAATTCGACCTGATATTGCCTGGACAACCCAGGAATGAGGCGTTGTGCAGAACTGATTTCGATATCTGAATGACAGTCAACTCGAACATGCAGAAAAAGCATTGTAGACCTACTCTTGACTGTGATTGATTTTGTTCTGGAATCGATCTCAGTATACTTTCCAGCCAGTCAGATAGGTGTACTTACGCGATTCTATCGTTTACAAGTGTGCTGGGTGCGTTCATGATGATGTATGTATCGATGACTCTGAAAGGACGTAGTAGACGAAGCAGAAACTTGAACGACAATGCGGTTGCAATGATTCAGTGCACCGCCACAGATCCGTGGGAGAAGGGCGCCCATTTGATGATCTAATAGTAATACCTATGTAACTACCGATTTACTTACATCACATTCTCCTTAGTCCTAGCGCCGGAATCGGGTATGCCACCGTGAAACACCTTGCGCGCAAAATTTTACATGGCTGCTCGTAGCGAGGTCAGGGCAGAAGCTGCCATCGCGAAGATGAAACAGGAAGGACTTGGTCCAGGTAACGGCGAGGTCATCTGGCTCGAGCTAGACTTGGTCGATACACGGAACGCGAAAAAGACAGCCCAGCAGTTTATGAGCAAAGAGAAACACTTGGACGTCCTTGGTAAGCCGTCGTACGTCGTTTTAGCACCGTAGATCGCTGAGTTGTACTCGCACTGTTCAGTTCACAATGCTGCACTATACGAGTATATATGTCATGTTTCGTGAGCAGGATAACAGACACCACTCTAGTCTTCTCAAAGGGCGCGAATTGACTCCTGATGGTAAGTCGCCCAACCACTGGCTTCGATTCGGTCGGTCGACCGCCTTCAAGGCGTGGATATAGTTTTTCTCGTCAAGTACGCAGAGGACCCTACAGTTGCTCGAGCCGTGCACTCACGTCGAACTACAGCGTAATAAGCCCATTTGTTTGGTCCGGGAATTGGTGCCTGTCTTAAACCAGACGGCAGCTCAACCAAATCCCGATGTCCGCATCGTGGTGGTGTGTCGCAAAGTTCTTGGCATATTTACTCTCGATAGTGACTCAGTCTTCCAGGTTGGCTCGGAAGCATACGAATTGGTTTCTGGAAAACCTTGTTTCCGCAACCTCGACGACTTCAACAACGAATTCAAGAGCGCCATCTCGCAATTCACCCACAATAGTGAGTCAAAGAGAGTTTTTGCATGTCGACCATTATTAATTTGCATCTTCCTTTCGAAGCATACTCGAAACTCGCCAATGTTCTCTACGCGTCTGAGCTCCAACGCAAACTGGTCGCGGAGGGGTCGCCCATCATGGTCATGTCACTCCACCCCAGCGCTGTCAACACCTTTTCGCTCAAGCCGCAACTGAAGAGGATATCATGGCTCTTGGACGTTCTTACATACCCCTTCTTCTTCAGTCCCGACGTTGGGGGCTACACGTCTGCGTTCGCCTCCGGATCGTCTGAGGTTGTTCAGAACCCGCAGAAATATAAGGGTGCATACCTTGTTCCTCTTTGCAAGGTTGAGAAACTGGTATAGCCAGGCAATAGCGAAGAACTTGCGAAGGAGTTTTGGGCGGCAATTGAGGGATTTTGGTAGACAAAGGTATCTGATACCCTATGCATTTAATTTGTGGCATACTATAATAACTGATGCAATTTATTAATGAACATTGGTTCATATCTGTATCCCTTTCTGTGGAACTAATACCTCACAAGGGACCTCAGACGATTGCTCGCCTGCTGCTGCAGTGGAGGACCGCAACTTAGCATAAAGTGAAGTCGATTCGCGCCCGGTCAGATCGTTCAATCAGCACACGCGACGTACTTAATTGATGACAGAGTACTAGTCGGGTTCCCGGCGCTGCGAGCAAACGCTGAACGAAATGTGTGCTTCGTCGTCAGAGCATGTGATGCTGCCAAGTACTGTGACGACATAAATATGATCCAATCCGATGGAAGCTTCCCACCAGTGCGCGCAGTTCCAGCAACAACCATTCGGCTTACTGGGCACGCAAAGTTGATCGAGTCGAGAGGCACTCGGAATGTTTTTTTTTTAAATCCCCAACTCAAGGGACTGCATCAGATTTAGTAAGTAGAACCTAACGGAGAAGTTGTTGACCCTTCCGTTCATCCTTCGTCTTTATGGTTGGTATGTTGGTGGTTTACTATGTACGTGAGTTCATCCCAAGATGCGGATTTATCATACAGAGTAGAGAACATTAACATTGAAGTTGGCCGGGGTCCGACAATATAAAACGCCCGAGCATTACATCTCTTCCCATTCTAGGTCTCTGTTTTTCACCCGAATGACGACCTGCCGGACTTGTCTGGTAAAATCATCATCGTCACGGGCGGCAAGTGCGTATTAGTTAAACGCCAATTCGAAGCTTTGATATACATACTATTCAATTTGCTTCTTCAGTGCCGGAATTGGATATGCCACCATGAAGCACCCAGCTCGCAAGGGTGCAAAGGTTTACATGACTGTTCGTAGCAAGGCCAGGGCGGAAGCTCGGTCATTCGGCTGCCACTTCGCTCCAGTCCAACCTGGCGCTCGCCGTGTTGCCTCCGTCAACGGTTTTGTCGTTTGTATCGAGCATGGAAACATCACCAAGAAGATCCCCGTCCGCCTCAAGAATAGGGTTCAGGGATAGTGAAGGTTCCCCCCTCCCGTGTTCGCCCGGTCCTGACTCGACTTGAGTCTCAGACAACGAAACTGATAGGGTCGTGGGGAGAGGTTGATTAGATGGTTATGGTGCGGGGCTCTCCATCAAGGGTATGTAGTCCGAGGTGAATGATGGATCGATGAAGTCCAGCTGAGCGCCTGCGAGGATAGTAGACTGAGGGAAAAAGTGATGCGGGCTCCGCCGACAACTTGAACGTGTCGAGGGAAGCGTCGGTGAGCGGCCGTGATGTTCGTCCGTTTCTTCGTCCTCTCCGATCTCCCCGTCTGTACTACCCATCTCCGTGAGTCCTGTTTCCTCCAACTCACAGCCGTTCCTGATACGCTAGCCCTCTGTTCCTCTCCCGTCCTACCCTCTCCTACCTTCTTCTCTGGACTTCGTGGATCGTCTCTCAGGCTTCTTTGTTTCAAGGCTTAGATTGTTGGTTATTGTGTTGACCAACAGAATGAACAATCTCGATCATCTCGGCAGCTGAGATCACAGCTTTCAATGATGACTTCTCGGGGTTTAATTTTTCCCACTAGAGTTTGCTCTGAATGCATGAGTTCAATGCGAACTAGAGCTTGATAACCTTATCTCGTTCGCTAACGTCCCCGATAAGGTTCCATAGCTCGTTCAGCTCGGCAACGAACCCCTGAAATGTTTTCAGGTTTTGGAACGCTCGGTATAGCTTATCCCGTTGCTTCGTGCAGAAGTTTATAGGGAAGGAATGTCAATAACTGTTTCCCAATAAACTTCCGAAGTCCAGTAATTTCCACTAGTACGGATTGTCGGATACCTCCTGTAGGTACGATTCGTGCGTTTTACTAGTCAAGTAGTGTGACAACACGAAGACTTGATTCAAGTTGGCCGGTGGGACTTGCCCTACATAGGCAGTACCCTCGGTCACGAGACGATGGAATGGCCTTGAATCAGGGGAACCGTTATATTTTGCCGGTAGGATAGGCTTCAGTTCTCCGTTTCCCCGATGCCTTTTCTTACTACGAGACTTTGTCCTTCGACGGGACTTTCTTCGTTTGCTCGATCACTTGGATCTACGCTTCTTTCCTCGTGTTGATGAGGACGACGATGTACTGGTCTCGCTCGACGAGCTGGACCCACTGCTCGGGCTTGATGACCCATCCGAAGAGTCTGAAGCGTCGCTACTGTTCTCGTCCGCCGACGAGTACGACCGAGGAGCCTTTCGACGGCTCATTTTAGCGCCTCCCAGCGCTCGCCCGATATAGCTGGAGGGAGGAATCTGCTGAATGGGCTCCAGCATATGGACACCCAATGCCCGAGGCTTTCTATTCTTAGCCTTCAGCGCAGATTTAATCAGGGACTCAGCGGGGTTATCCACTCTCCCCTCATCATCCTTGTCGGTGATGGCAGAACTCCTAGTCGTAGAGCGACTGGAGGTCCTCTTACGTTTAGACCTTGTCTTCTTAGGTCGTGACTGGCGAGGTTCATAATCAGAGTCGGACGAGACGTTTTTGTCTCGTTTCTGATTCCAAAGCTCGAGCGCGCGTTGCTGCACCTCGATGTCTATTGCGTTGCTAGCAAGGTTTAGTCCACCCCAGTTACGGGGTCTAGACTTTTGCCTTTATCAAGTTTGGGACCATCCTCCCCTTCCGATGACCATATCTCGGTCTGCCTAGCAGCGGCTTCGGATGGCTTTCACAGGTGGATAGCATGGCATTGATCCGGTTGATCCGGAGTCAACTTCTTGTTAGCGGTATGTATAGTTAGTTGTAGCTCGTCATGTAGGGTACGGATACCTTTCGAGATACGTCGTGGCGAACACGCGAGGTCGTCGACGCGTTATGGTAGTCCAGGGGACCTCGTGGATCTTCCTGTTCAGGATACTCGCCTGGAAGCGAGATCGCCACGTTCAATGAACGGGAATCGGCACGGGCTGGGCAACATCAATCCGGACTCAGATGTACAACGGATGCATCTAGAGGGGCCAGAGCATCACGGTAAGAACGCGTGAAGTCACCACCTCGGTAGTTCTACGCGCCTCGAAGCGAGGGCATAGGAGTAACGGTTGGTACGGAAGACTCGCTACTATTAGCACGACGACGAAGTGTGCGAGTTTCTGTTGGGTGCGGGTAACACCTGGTTGGCCAGACCTTGAGGTTCTGTCGACATTCGAGAGAGAGAGAGAGAGATGTAGAAAGAAGACTCCGACTGAAGAGTACGAAAAAAGAGTAGAGAGCAAAAAAAAAATTGAAGCCGCTGACTTCCAGTCGAGAGGGTTCACTTGGATCGCTTCAGAGAGAGAAAATATGTGATCTAGGGTGACATGCCATCCTATGGCCATCTCTTTATACCCTACATCAGCGACCATAGTTCTACTGAGATCCGAGTCATTGAAGCCGCTCTCAGCTTGCCTGATCTGATGTGACATGTGACTAACTTGAAGAGCCGTCCAGAACTAAGCCAATCCGGTTCTCGGCCACTAAAATCCCCCGAGATTCCCCCAATTCGTCATTTTCTCCCATGTTGGGTGTTTTTTCCAAGTCCAAGTTCAACCCACTCTCCGACTTGCCGGACTTGTCTGGTAAAGTCATCATCGTGACTGGCGGCAAGTACGTAGCTAGGCGCCCATTTGATGATCTAATACATCATTTACTTACATCACATTCTCCCAGCGCCGGAATCGGGTATGCCACCGTGAAACACCTCGCGCGCAAGGGCGCAAAGGTTTACATGGCTGCTCGTAGCAAGGCCAGGGCAGAAGCTGCCATCGCGAAGATGAAACAGGAGGGACTTGGTCCAGGCGACGGCGAGGTCATCTGGCTCGAGCTAGACTTGGCCGATCCACGGAACGCGAAAAAGACAGCCCAGGAATTTATGAGCAAGGAGAAACGCTTGGACGTCCTTGGTAAGTCGTTTTCCGTCGTTTTGGCATCGTAGATCGCTGAGTTGTACTCGCACTGTTCAGTTCACAACGCTGCACGGTACGAGTATATATGTCATGTTTCGTGCGCAGGATAAAAGACACCGCTCTAGTCTTCTCGAAGGACGCGAATTGAATCCTGATGGTAAGTCGCCCAACCACTGGCTTCGATTCGGTCGGTTGATAGCCTTGAAGGCGTGGATATGGTTTTCCTCGTCAAGTACGCAGAGGATGTCCCTACAGTTGCTCGATCCGTGCACTCACGTCGAACTACAGCGTAATAAGTCCATTTGTTTTGACCCGGGAATTGATGCCTGTCTTAAACCAGACGGCAGCTCAACCAAATCCCGACGTCCGCATCGTGGTGGTGTGTCGCAAAGTTCTTGACATAGTTACTTTTGATGGTGACTCGGTCTTCCAGGTTGGTTCGGAAGCATACAAGTTGGTTCCTGGAACGCCTCGTTTCCGCAACCTCGATGACTTCAACAACGAATTCAAGAGCGCCATCTCCTCGCAATTCGCTCGCTATAGTGAGTCACAGAGAGTTCTTGTATGTCGACCATTATTGATTTGCATCTTGTTTTCGAAGCATACTCGAAACTCGCCAATGTTCTCTACGCATCTGAGCTCCAACGCAAACTGGTCGCGGAAGGGTCTCCCATCACGGTCATGTCAGTCCACCCCGGCGCTGTCAATACCTTTTCGCGCAAGCCACAACTGAAGAGGATATCGTGGCTCGTGGACGTTCTCACATACCCTTTCTTCGTCAGTCCCGACGTTGGAGGTTGCACGTCTGCGTTCGCCTCCGGATCGTCTGAGGTTGTTCAGAACCCGCAGAAATATAAGGGTGCATACCTTGTTCCTCTTGGCAAGGTCGAGGAACTGGTGCAGCCAGGCAATAGCGAAGAACTTGCAAAGGAGTTGTGGGCGACAATTGAGAGATTCTTGGCAGACAAGGAAATCTGATACCCTATGCATTTTATTTGTGGCATAGTATTGTTATTTTCTTGAAAGTGATGCAATGCATTAATGAACATTGGGTCAAACCAGCATCCCCTTTCGGTGTTCTCAACAAGAGACGATTTCTCACCTACTGTTCCAGTGGGGGACCGCAAATTAACATAAAGTGAAGTCGATTCGCGCCGGTCAGATTATTCAACAAGAACGGGAAACATATTAATTGATGACAGAGTACTAGTCGGGTACCCGGCGCTGCGAGAGAACGCTGAATGAAATGTGCGCCTCGTCGTCAGGGCGCGTGATGTCAAGTACTTCATCAAAGGATCGGGGGATGGAGCCTTCTCACCAGTGGCTCGCAGTCCCAGCAACAACCATTCTGGGCACGCGACGTTGATCGAGTCGAGACACTCGAAACGTTTTTTTGTAATCCTGAGTTCAAGAGAATGCATCAGATCTGGGACCTGACGTAGAGTTTGTTGACCCGTCCGTTCATCCTTCGTCTTTATGGTTGGTGTGTTGGCGGTTTACTATATACGTGAGTTCCTCCCAAGATACGGATTCATCACAGGGTAGAGAACTAAATGTCTGGTGACCTGGTCAAGTCATCATCGTCACGGGCGGTATCACGGTCATGTCGCTTCACCCTGGGTACCGTCAACACCTATTCGCGCAAAGCCGCAACTGAAGAGATCGTCATGGCTCCTGGATATCCTTTTATACCCCGTATCGCTGACGCTGGAGGCTGCACGTCTGTATTTGCAGCTGGATCATCTGATGGTTTTACAGAACTCGGGAAAGTGCGAATGTGCATACCTTGTTCCCTATAGAAGAGTACGGAAATTGATGCAGCCAGGCAGCAGCGAAGAACTTGCAAAGGAGTTATGGGTGACGACCGAGGGATTTTTGGCGGACAAAGGTATGTATCTGATGTTTTGTTTTGGTTGTTCGCTTTCCGACTGCCTTTCATTTTCCTTTGGTGACCAACCAGATGTATCACCTCTGTTGCACGACCGTTGCAAGGGGATGTCGGACGAGGTGTTTGATTCGTCGCTATGCGGCTATGCCCAGACGCGCGTCACATCCGCCCGGGCCGGTGACCATCGACGGCCACCCCGAATCCACTTCCAAAACCAAGAAAATCGTTCGTCTGGCTCCGAACAATTGGCATAACGACATCGACAGGCCCGCATCACCGTCGTCAGCGGCATCCCAGGCGTTTAATTCATGGATCCGTCGTTGAATGAGCTTTGGAAGGCGGGACAGAAAAAGGTTCGTTGACTTCTCAACTCCTCCCGCTTGTGTTACAGCGTTGTATCGGGATATCTCCTGCGTCACTTTCAGCTTGACGAGCAAACACCCGATAATCTGCTCTGTTCGCGTGGGCAGCCAAATTACTACACCGCCATCACCTCCGAATTAGACGCCGCATCGTCGATACATACTGGCATCGAATTCCAGACTCGTGATGGGCCGCAGAGAGTCCGAAGATCGGCTCCCGAGTCGTTGCCGCGTATGGATTTGGTCTTGCTCTCGGATTGTTTGAATTTCCTTCCCCCGCCGATGAACAGCCTGAGTAGCGTGCGGGCCGATCGGCGGAGTGACAGTGGGCCACGATGTATCTGGGCAAGTCTAACAAAGCACATCTTGCAGGTCGGAAATCCGCGCCCGGTAACACCGCAGGGCCTTAAAGAGCGCAGTGGTTCGATCGAGCTGGTAACGGCGTAAGACAAGGGCGGGGGCCTCGGAAGGAGTCGTGCCATCGTGTTATTCCGTTTGCCTAGTGTATCGATTGGAGCAGTGCGTAAGTAATATCACTGACCGTTTGAACTTGAACTAGATCCCAGTGGACGGCGGAGAAACGGAGCCCCTTGGATCGACTTGGGACCGTCATCACGGAACGGGCGGGCGTCCAATGTCGTCTGAGACAGTCGTCCGAAGTGTATGCCGTCGGTGAGGTGGGCCCTGGCGACCGTTTCCCATATCTTTCATTTGACATCCGAGGAGACTCCCGGCTCCGGTGGGCTGCTGTACGGGGCGATCCCTGTCCTAAGAAAATAATGAAAAAGCACGCGAAAAAAATATTCGTTTGTCCGTTTCTACGGATACCACCTCGCGGGCACGTCCAGGGTTGGCTGCAGCAACGGAAACCCAACAGTCATGAACGTCACCCCGATTTCTAGTAAGTTCCCCAAGTCCCCGCTCCTGGGAGCGGGTGCCACGGCAGCCCACAGTTGCTGAGCCCGCTCGCTGCTCCGATGCGATCCACGAAAAGTGAATGCCGTCGTGTACATAGCCTCAGTAGTCAGGAGTTCAGCGCTCAGCACCCAATGTCCAAGGACGAAGAGACGTTTTGAGAAGTAAACCAGGGACCGAGTCTCACAGACCCTTTTTTTCACTTGACATGCATTTTTGCGTTCTTTTGAACATTCGTGACGTCAAGGAATACGGGTTCCCACGGATAGGGATCCTTGATCGATTGATCTCCCATCTCGAATGCAAGCACGGGCCGCTGCCTGTCAATCCGTGTGCAAACAGCCACCCCACTACTAGACAATGCTAGCACTTGCCGATTATGTCCGACGGAATGAACGGTGAGCAGCTCTCGACTGATTTCCCGTAGATCTTCGACGCGCGTTGCTCGGATGGGCTAGTGGGACGTGCAAGGGTCGGTGCGTCGCCACAAATAGGCGTACACTGGCAATCATATCGATCATCCCTGAGTATTTTCTCCAATCCATGGTCGTGCGCTCGGCGTTCACGTCGTCCCTACTAGGTCAATATTCACCACCCTCTTTCGCTATGCATGATCATGAGAAAGGAAGTTGCCTAATTCCGTTCAATTGCCCCCCACAAAAATCAGTTACCCGATTGTACTTGTAACAAGGCAAGCACCGTGCGTATGGAGGGCGATGATGCTGTAAGATGGCTAGGCATCTTCCTATCATCGCTTAGGCTTATCGGCCATTGAGAGGGGGTCAATTTCAGCATCTCGTGTTGGAACCTGCCGTTCATTTCACCTACTCTGAGACACATGCAGCTTGATCGTGCGGCGTAAAGTAGGTCGGACCATTATATGAAGGAGCCTCGTTTAACGGAGGTGTACTTACTATCTATCGTTGCCTTTTACGTCCGTCGGACTCCGGATTGATTGGCAAGTTCGCAGGTGGACGACTCGGATTGTGGCGTTCGTACAGCTGCTTGGTCCTCATGCATTGTCAGATTGGTGACTGCGGAGTCGCGCGGATCGTCTACCCACGCACATACCATCCAGGGAGATTTATTGAATGTGCGCAATGCAAGATAGGCTCTAGATCTAACTTACCAGCACCTTGGGATGACACGCTCACGTCTGGAGACCATGCCATGGGTGATACGGTGATCGTC
The DNA here is from genome assembly GCA_038091575.1 of Leccinum subgranulosum. NCBI lineage: Eukaryota > Fungi > Basidiomycota > Agaricomycetes > Boletales > Boletaceae > Leccinum > Leccinum subgranulosum. Next base: position 41,332 of record JBBPOS010000146.1, read on the forward strand.
AGGTAATGCGATGTCACATTATTTCATAACACTTCTTGAGGCTTAAGCCAATCGCGTATTCATAAACGGGGTTACCCATGCTCTGAGTCCACGCAGGTATCACCCTGGGATATATACTTGGTTGGCGGGGAATGTTCCAACGACTCGTTTCCACGATCTTTGGACCATGTCTTCCAGTGGCCCGGTGTTCCAAAACTCTGTATATGTGGGGATCAACCTGCAGGACATCTTGTATGGTGAGTAAAAGGATTCAGAGTCGGAGCGTTATGCCATCTTATCCTTGGCTCGGTCGCAGGCGTAGAGTTGGTGCTGTATTTCAAGACGATGCGTGCCCTGCTGTTCCACAGGGGACCGCGCAAGAAGTCGGACATATTCTACGCTGTATATAGCAGCGTGATGTTGGCGATGATCACCATCTGGGTATCGACGCAGGCGGTGTTCGGCGAAATGATGTGGTTAGAGAATAGCATGCCGGGCGGTCCCGACGCATTTTGGGCAGCGAACGTGTCGATCTGGTATATGGACATGGGGACGACCGCGATCACCATCCTGCAACTGATGACAGATGCATTGATGGTAAGACATGATTGGGAGAAGGCAGATGCTTGTTCTGAGATGGTGAACCCCTTTCAGATCTACAGGTGCCAGAGGCTCTGTGGTAACTACCGAGTCATTGTCTTGCCGGTGATTCTATGGTTGGCCACGCTCGGTGAGCTCAATTCGCCCAGTGTAGATGAGAGCAAGGTTGACCCAAGCCCGCACACAGTGTTGGGCATCCTGGTCATCTGGACGTCGAGCACACCTGGAGGAAACTTCTTCAGCGGGGTGTCTGCTCAGCTCGGCCTCTCGTATTACAGCGTGTCGGTGGGGCTGACGGCGATATTGACGTGGGTGATCTGTTACCGCATGGTGACGCACGGTCGGGTGGTGAGGGAGCACCTCGGGAAGGACTACGCAAACGTGTACTTTGCGGTGTTGTCGCTCGTCGTGGAGTCGGTGCTACCTTATACGCTGTCGGGGATCGCGTTCCTGGTGTCGTTTGGGGTGCAGAGCAACACGTCGATTGCGTTCGCATGCGTGTATATTCTTATGATGGTGAGTCGATCGATCGAATTGTTTGCTGTGGCGTTGCTGAGGTTCGAGATCGCAGTGCATATCGCCACAGATGCTGATCCTGCGGGTTGCATCGGGGGGTGGGTGGAACGTCGAGTTGAAGGTCAAGGTCACCACGATGCCGTCGTCAACGCTCAAGTTCACGCCCGCGGCTGGGTCGGTGTGTACGGACAAGGAGGCCCCATCGGTACAGACGACAGGAAAGGATCCGGAGATGGCAATGGTGTAACAAATGGAAGATACATATTAGCTCGATTAGGAATTGGTCCAAGTACTTAGTGATTTATAAATTGTTCGTCGTATCCCCTTCCGGTTCACGGAATGTCTCTCTCTCTCGCATCCTTTCCAGAAGAGCTCCTCCTCCGCATCCTCGCACTCGCACTTCCACAACGCACCGCAGCTTCTTCTACCGACGCGTTCTCTCCGTACACGCCGCAAAACCGCATCGCACCGCTCCTCGTCTCTCGACAGTTCTTTCGCATCGCCGCTCCTCTCTTCTACCACACCCTCAACTTTCATTCGCCCTACCAAGTTAACCGCGCCCTCGACACCCTCACACGGTGGCCCGCCCTAGCCTATGTAGTCCGCCGAGTCGTCTTTGGTGGTATATGGCACGGCTGCGCTGGCGTGCTCACGCTCTGCAAATACGTGCAAGACGTCGACGTCTGTCTCAACGCCAGCGGCATCTGTTCAACCTCGGTCGACATCGACGGGGAGGCGTTCTGTAGCGCACTCGAGCAGCGGCGTGCGATCACACATCTGACGATTCGCAAGGACCCCGCTGTGTACCTCACACATCCACGTCCTACGTATGTTCTGCGACGGCTCGCACACGCGATCGAATCCTGGTCTCAGTTGGTGAGCACCTCCTTTCCTGGTTCCCGCGCACCGCCATGGGCGCTGATGATGACGACGAACGCATGCTTTGACCCCGGTACAGGAAACGGTGCACTTTGCGCTACGGATATCGAGTTCGCCGAGCACGATCCCGCTTGCGCGGGCACTGAGCATGGCGCCGCGTTTGCGTTGCGTCCGTGCGCAGCTGCCCGCGGTGTGGAACACCTTTTTGCTCGTCGTATCGGCAAACCCACGGCTCGAAAAGGTAATGCTCTACGTGGAGCCCGTGGCGGGCCCGATTCAGGGCCGGTCGTGGAATTCGGCCCTGGTGAGGTCCTCGTCGGTCGCTCCGGCGGCAGCGGTCATTATTGATAACAAAAGCAAAGAATTTTGGGGTCGCATCGGCGATGAAAATAGTGAAGGAGATGTCATCGAGCACGCGGTCTTGGGCACTGGGATGTACATGACGGAGGCCAAGAAGTACACGAGGTTTTCGGAGCTTGTCAAGGCGGGGACGTAAGTCGTTGTCATGCCTTTTCTTTTTGCACTTGTCGCGGAGGTGAGCATGGTTCGTTGACGGTCTTATTCCCCAGTTCGATTATTCGCACGAGAGCGCATACGACGGTCGCGACCGTGTCGACGCCGTCCACTGGTGGGACGACGATGCCACTTGGTGCGATCCGAGCCAAGGAGGTTGCCATTCAGTTGATGTCGGACAATCGCGATGGCTTCGGTGCAACGGCGGCGGCGGCGGCGCAACCGCTCGCTGCGGTCAGACACGCTCACGCATATGACATTTGACTGGCAAAAAATTGAATGAAAATAAAATGAAGGGGACGTAGAGATACGACGATTCTGACAGTGCCACAAAGATGAATACCCTAATCGATGTGTTTTGTTTCTTCGCTGCAGGCTTCTCTCCGCTGGTTATTGACGTACTCCAGAGGACGTCGCGAGGTTTTATCCGTACCCTCTCAAACCTGACATTCTTTTGTCCGAATGTTTCAGCTTGTCAGCTCCCAACGAAAACCAATCCAAAGTTACAGCCGCGTCCGGTGTGCTATACCTTCAGCCCAACCTCCAGCAACTCGCGAGCGTGACGCGTGCCTCCTCTCTTCTTTCCCGGCTTCCTTCGTATGCGAATCAAGTTACGAGCCGTCTCCAACAAAAAACCAGGATTTCCGCTTTTGAAGGCGGCGGACGATGGTTACGATTGAAGTTAGATTTACATATAAGGAACTGCCAGTCGACGGTTTCTTCTTGCGTGACCGAGAGTCCTCACGTGTTTGAATTCTCAGATATCGAATTGCCTCCAGGTTGCTCGACGAAACCCGTCGATGCGCACATGGCAGCACGCCGGAGAAGGCACCCCGTTCCGGTATTTTTGTAGTATTGCGTCGAGTCGACCAGACGAAAGTACAGGTCACCGGTTAGTCACGGATGACGGAGACAGCTGCCAGGGCCCTGGATGAATTTGACATGGGTGTGGAAGCAGCGGGGCGGTGTGTGCGAGCGAATGGGTATCTTTGGGACGTTGTTCCGAAGACTTCCAGCACCCTGACAGGATTTAGTGCCAGGAATGGGCAGCAACGGGACTGATGAAGCGGAGAATGGTTGGTCAGGCAGGCTGTACTGTAGTAGCCATGTGTCAGGCTCAGCTGGTCACCCTCACGTCAACCAAAGTGCTCTCTCTCTCTATCTTTCCGAACTGCACCCGGCGCTGGGGGCCTCGCTGATCTCTTTCTCTCTCTCATGAACTTCTTCAAGACAAAGCCACGGACACCGCCAGACCTTATCCGCGGTCTCCGTGATGCCATCCCAAAGCTCGACTCCGGGCCATCCAACACCGAGACACGCAGAAAGGTATGTCGTCCCAGACAACCGTCGTCAGCGCAATCATTACTATCTATCCAGGCGAGCGAGGAAGTCTCCAGAAACCTCCAAGCCGTCAAGGCTATCCTCTACGGCGACGGTGGTGCGTCTTCGCCCTCCTCCTCTGCTGCTCCCTCCGCCCCAAACCCACGACGCCAGCGACAGAACCCGTACCCGAGCTGATCGCCCAACTCGCACAAGAAACCTACTCCACCGACCTCCTCCTCAACCTCGTCCAGAACATTGCGCGTTTCGACTTCGAATCTCGGAAAGATGTGGTTCAGATATTCAACAACCTCCTGCGGCGCCAGATCGGCGCTCGCTTGCCCACCGTCGAGTACATATGTGCGCGACACGAGGAGGTTATCTTTGCCGCCCTTGCTGGATACGGTAACGAGGAGATCTCGCTCAACACTGGCATGATCTTGCGGGAGATGCTTCGACACGAGCAACTCGCAAAGATCCTTCTCCATTCTGAACAGTGAGCGCTCTCCTCCCCCTCGCGCTGATCTACTCTCGCGGGCGCTGATCTCGACTTAGCTTTTACATGTTCCCACACTATATCGAGACGACGTCGTTCGGGGTCTCCTGCGATGCATTCGCTAATCTAAAGGATACCCTTGCCCGCCACAAATCCATGGTGGCAGAATACCTGGAAAAGAATTACGACAGAGTACGTTGCTGTCACACCGCCCTTACGTTGACCCTAAAACTGATTTGGTTTCACAGTTCTTTGCGTCCTTTACGACACTCATCCTTTCCACCAATTATGTTACCAAACGGCAATCGCTCAAGCTTCTCGGCGAGATACTGCTCGATCGCGCCAACTTTAATGTCATGACACGTTACATCGGTCAGGAGGCGAACCTCAAGATGATGATGAACATGCTGCGCGATAAGAGCAAGAACATTCAGTTTGAAGCATTTCATGTCTTCAAAGTACGTATCTCGTCTTTTTATCCACCGCCTCCTATGACTCTGACTCCGTTCGACTTTCTTTTGCGCGGTAGGTTTTCGTCGCAAATCCAAAGAAACCACCTCAGATTGAAACCATACTCCGGCGGAACAAGGAGAAGCTACTCACATTCCTTAAGAACTTTCACAACGACAAGGAGGACGAACAATTTAGCGTGCGTACCAAGCTTATTATTTCCTTGTGATAGGACACGGCGTCTGACGCCTCCCCCTGTAGGACGAGAAGCAATTCTTGATAGTCCAAATCCAGAATCTATAGGGCTGCCCGCGTGGGGATACGAGCTGTAATGCCTGCTCTTCCCACCCCACCCTTCTGCCAAGTGCTTGTGTTCGTCCTTCCGTCCCTCATCTGCGGGTGGAGTACGTCGTCCCGCCCCTCGCTATTCTTGTCTGCCTGTATATCTTGTCGGAGCCTTTGAATATTCCCCTCCATGCGACGGACATATGAGATCCCCCACTAGCCTCGTAGAACACGATCCGATGGGGTTGATTGATCGCATCGCATGACGTTCATTATCACCATCATCGCCACTTCTACCATCACTATCGCGCCGAACGTCCATTGAGCTGACTCTTGACAACCCGACGTACCCGAATGTTGTATCTATGTAGCCTCGTATATTCGCATTAGCGAGAATGCGGTTTCCGTTGTGGTTGATATAATGATGGTGGCGAGCCTCCAGGCCTCACCCCCCGAGACGTGTTGACGGCATTGCGTGTGTGTATGACCGGGTTCGGAAGGTGCAATCATACCGTATATAATCCAACGAATGGCGTCGCGGGCCGTTCGCGTGGTCACGGAGCAAGGGCGTTCTGCTGTTTGGCACACGTCCACGTGCGGGAAATTTGTTATCCGTGATGTTATGGTGGTAGTGGCGAGTGGCGCAAGTACTGAGTCAGCGCAGAGTTGGCACAGGAGTTGTTTGATGATCCGGCGGCCAATGACATGATGACCGACATGACCCTGGCCTGACCGAGCCTTACGGGACCGCGTCCGACAGACCGGGAAGAAGTAAGGCCGCGCGATCTAGGCAAGTGTACAATCAGATGATATCAGAGACAGAATCTAAATGTTATCGATCGCAATTTGAGCCCTATCTGCTGGCGCTGCAACCCTGCCCAGACTCGGAGGACAAGCAAATATTCGTATGCGTTGACGAACGCACACCGCCCTCGACGATGATCTAGGTTATGTTGTCATGGCAAAGGGTGAGGCTTAAGAGAAGACCTACATAGATGAGGTGTACGGAATCACAGTAGCCACTGGTGCAAATGCCTTCAAGTCCCTATTGGCCGGTTAACTTTTGATTGCAGATGCGGACCGTACTTACAAATCCAGCTGGACAAACGCCCGATGGGAGGAAGCATGCAGTGCATGTTTCACTCGTATCCATGTCTTGAAAAACACAAAGCCAACTTGAGGCAGATAAGTAGATTCAGAACGGAAAGGATCGATAAGTCGACTCAGACCCGTTGTGGCAGAGCGGCCGGAGTCCAGGTCGGTGATGCTGGTTTGGCGTGTAGCCAAGCCTGCCACAGTCTAGATTATCATGCGCGCGTGAAATCTCCGCTCGTATGGTCTACCATAAGTAAACCCTCATTCGACCTGATCATGAAGTTTCAGGCTACAGCTTAATCAGCTTAATCAGTATCCAAAAGAGCTAAATTGACACGATGCGCCCGTCCTCAGTGATGATCTGAGTTAGCACCGGTTCTCTGGAGTCTGAAGCTTCCCGGTCGACAAGGCACAAATCAATTGGCAGGTGACTGAAATATCCTATGATTACAAATGCAAGTACCTTGATCAAATGTTCAAGTTGGAATATAAAAACTCATCTTTTCATCAACTTGGCTCTTTTGAAGGTGCGAGGGAGAACATGTACCTTCAAAGAGTCTTTACGGCCGTTTGCAACAATATTTGGGTAAATTTATAATTATCGCCGCGATCACGTGTTCGGGCTCGTCATTGCCCAAACTTTGCTTTTGTCCAATGGAATGTAGTCTCACCGTCTCCAATTCACAACCGCACAGCATCCATGAACCATGATGACACATTCATTGAATCATTGACGGGATCGCACTAATTCCACAAAACAAATTCTACTATTGGATATCGATCACTTTATCCATCCTGGGAGCAAGGTATCGTATTTCTGAACATCTCTCAAAGTTGGGTCAAGTGAGCCATTCTAGCAGGCTAAGCAGCTGCACCTCGTTTGGAATAGAAAACGGGTCGAGTGAACAATTTTCGCTTCGTTCATGAGTACTGAGTGTCGACTCCCGGCAAAATTAATGGCAACGTTCAAGTCATCACGACATTTCAGGTTTTTCATCTCCGTGCTGTTGTCAAAAAGCTCCACATGCTTATAATCAGGCCAACGATAAATTTGCCAGGCAGTGCCGTCTGCTCATTCACTCTCTTTCTCTTTCGTCGTCCACTGAGCATATCCAGACGCTGTTCAAGTTGCCCCATGTCATCCGATTTGCAGTCGGCTGTTCAGCTTCAGATTCTAAACAACGATGTATCCGGTATGGTCGTTTGCGGATCATATTGATGTTTAGTAATCTAACATGCTGGTGTGCAGTTGCGATGATCGTCATTGTACTCTATGATTTTAGTGAGCGACTGCACGCTTGAGATATATAATCCTAAAGACATATTTCGTCAATAGTCCTCACATTCCCCAGTGAGGTATATGTGCTCTCTACTCCAATAAAGTCTGTTGGCTTGATACCTTGATAGGTCCAGCACATTTGGGTCAGCAAACGATAAAGCGATGTACCTTGTCACTGACGGTAGTGCAGAACAAGCCCTGGACATGGGTCTCGACATTGTTTCTTTTAGTGTGTGCACATATTTTCAGTCTGATGTTGTAGTGACTAACCCACAATGCTTTGACAGGTCCGTTATGTTGGGATCTATAGCGCTGTGTCAGTCTATCCTCGCTAAAACATTCTACCGCACCATTCACCCCGAATTCATCTTCAAGGGAGCTTGCACTTTGTATGTTCAAGACCAAACATTGACAGGGTCGCTATACTGATTATGTTTGTTCAAGTTAGCACTACATTCGTGCCTGGCCCTCTGAAGGTTGGTTTTTCCACCTCAAAAATGGGTTGATCTTTGACGACAATGCATTGGGGTGGTAGACGTATGTGTCACTCCACCCATAATCTAATCTTTCTTCACGGCCTTGTAGATGTAAGTCGTTTCACTGATCGTTGATGATACTGAGATAAATGATACGAATCCATCCCTAAGGTAGCGACTTCCATTTCTCGGGTAATTGGGCATTCTGGGCATTCGGTGCTGCCTCCGATCGTGAGTTATACTGTCTCAGGCATTGTATCACCCCCATGAATACGTTTGGCATTTATTACAGTTTTAATGGTTCTGCGGGTCAACGCGATGTGGAATCGGTCGAAGATAATCCTTGGCATTCTGCTGCTTTGCTACACGGTCGAGACAGCTTTCCAACTTGTTTTGACAGTTGTCTTCAATAATCCGTATATCTATACCCCTGGTAGGGCTCCATCCACTTGGAAGACTGAGTACATTTACGAACAATATTGTTGCCTTGCTTTCAGTGGGAATCAGCAATGTACTCGGTTTTTCAGTTTGCACTGAATCACTCCCTATAATCGGCCCATACTACCAATACGCGATCATTTACCCAACTCTCTTCAATCTCTTATTATTGATCTTGGCCCTCATCCCGACTGTGAAGCAATCAGTTGCAATGTACAAGGTGACGAAGCAGTGGCAGCCCAACCGATATATGGCCTTGATCGTCAGGGAGGGTGTTGCCTACCTCTTTCTGTATGCATATCTTCGCTTTCGTTATGCTGTCCATGCGCGCGTACATGACACTAATGATCTTGTTTATCTCCCCGAGGCAGGAATTTACTCAACGACATCCCCAACTCAATAACAACCGCGAACTCGAACCCGCTACCCCCTGACTGGGCGCTCATCGTTGGCGTCATCTGGATCGCAACCATGTTCCCCATCATGCCTCGATTCGTACTCAGCATGCGGGATTTGTTCGACCAGGATACCCGCGGTCGCTTTGAAGACATCGATACCGCTTTTGGAATCTCGTCGTCGAGCGCCGGGAACGTTACTGGAGTCGCCTCTGAGATTGCATTCGCAGATGATGATCAAGGGAACTGTCCAGGCGAGGAGGGTGACGGGGAGATTCAACTTGAGCTGGTCAGGGGAAACGATGGGCGTCAGCGGGATTCCTTTGCATAGTTGGATGGTCGAGGGCTGGGTTTTGTTCTCGTTTGTGATGCTCGTGACGCGTTGACGGCATTGTATGTCGATGACCTGGTTGGGGGAGTGTATTTATACTAAAAAGTACTCGGTGCGCGGGGCGCAGACTGCAGTGCTTGATGTGCGATTCGTAAACCCGAATGGTGTCGATGGAGGTGACGGACCGAGTCGTCGGAAGTTGGCACCAATAATCAACCGATAAGAGTCGATCTTCGAGCACGAACCTAACCTCTGCATCCGGTTTCCAGCCTGAGTGTCCGGGAAATTGGCCCTTATAATCCAAATCAGAGAAATGTAGGATCCTAATTGATCTATTTCGGATCAAGAGCCCTTTACATTATGCCACATATTGTCGTCCTCTCACCACCGGCGCCACGCTCCCCGCTTGGGAGGACCAGGATACTTATCCTATGGGTTGTCTGGTTTCAGGAAGAGAAAAAATAAAGAAAAAATGAAGTCAACATCCTCTCTGGCGGGGAGTCGAACCCCGCTCTTCCGCGGACTGAATGGGAATTCAATGACAGGCGGATGTACTATCCGATATACTACCAGAGAGCTGATACCGGGCGTCCGATGGGCAGTTATAAAAGGGTAACCGTCGAAAGCGGCGTTCTGATACTACTGTAGGTCGAGAATAGATGAGGAAAAATAAGGGAATCTAACGAGCGATCAGTCGTTCACACTGATCGATGTGATATGTACTTATTCATAGAAGTTGAATTCAGAGTTCTATTCTGATAGGCTCCTTTGCTGCGAAACAGGTATTGATGAGACGCTACTTCGAAGCAGACGAAAGGGGGTAAAATGAGAAGCGCTGAATTGCACTGGTCGGGCGAGGGAAGAGAACAGCAAGGGATGATCAATTTTATAAGCTGACCCTTTGTGATGCGCCGCTGTCTTCGCTCGGTAGAATAGCCCGTCCGTTTAGGTCAGTGGTTTGTAGTCAAAATTTGTTTTGGGTGTCGGAAGCATCTGAGCGGCAAGGATAATATTATACATATATTTCACGGGACTTGTAGGGCCATGACTCAGAGCATGGACGCTTGTGGATCAAGACAGGTTTAATCCCCCATCAATCGCGATCTGATCAAGTAATTTAGCACCGACGCCTTAGGAGCAAGGAAGAAAGAACCACTCACACATTGCCCTGAAACAAGTACACGCATTCAAGTGAGCGAACGTGAAATCGAGATTAAAAAACACGTACCGGTCATCAAGGACGCCTCTTTGGAAGCAAGGAAGCTCACGAGATTGGCCACGTCCTCTGGTTGACCAATGCGCTTGATAGCGCGCGTATTTATGCGCTACCAATTACATGAGACATCACAACCGACTCGAACAAGACGGGTCAACTTACATTGAAAACGGAAGCAAATAATGGCTGATCATCCACGTTTACATGGGGCACCTCAGCCGCTGCCAATCGCACTCAGTTTTATTCCAAGATCTAGATACTCCGATACTCACTCATCGCTGTCTCAATGTGGCCGGGGGCGTAGCAATTCACCGTGATACCGTGTTCACCGAGTTCGAGCGCTGAGCTGATCAGTTACGCAAAAGCTCGGAAAGAACACAATCAGTTCTCACCAGCAACTTGTGTCAGGCCTCTGATAGCAAACTTGCTGGCAGAGTAAGCGCTACTCAGCGGCAACGCCGACTTCCCGACCGTAGAGCTTGCGCCAATAATCCGTCCTCCATGTCCTCGCTTAATCATCTGCTGCGCCGCGTACTTGTAGCACAAGAAAACGCCTCGTAAATTTGTGGCCATGATCCGCTCCCAGTCATCTAATTCGGCTGTAAGATACTTGTGTCAGCACGGGAACCCAGGGGAAACCTCGCGATAGCGGGCCTACTGGACACCAAGGGAGTCATAAGAGCAATCCCCGCATTCGCTATCATCTGTTAGGACGCGGTCAATTAAATTGCTGTATAAAAACCATAATGCTACTCACGACGTCCAGCCCTCCGAATTGATCGACAACGGTTTGAACCATTCCCTTGACCTCTTCCTCGACGGTCACGTCTCCTGGGACCAACAACGTCCTTTGACCCATCTTTTCGATCTCGTCCGCAACGGCGCGAAGCTGATCACCTTTAGATGAAATGTCGTTGAGCGCGACGTTGAATCCGTCCTTGGCGAGGCGAAGTGCAATGCCGCGCCCGATACCCTGGGCAGATCCGGTGACGAGAGCGACGCCTTTGTCGACGGAGGCCATGATACTATATCTGGCGCTGGAAGTAACAAATCAAAGTGCCGACGGGAAAAGAGAAGGTCTGCTTTGACGGGCTGGTTCGTTGGTCTTATATCCTTCGGGGCTAGCGGGCTACTGAGACCCTAGCCTACTAGGCTGTGTTATGAGTCAGCCTGACAGTCAGACAGTCGGCGATTATCGATTAAGATCCACTTTATAGGCGGTCCCGACTGACGTTTCAATATTACATTCTTGACAGAAATTCAAGTCGACAGCTTCCCTGCCATGAGGAGCGTTCTAATGACTAATAGGCAAACTACTCACTGTCTGGCAGATTCGGAGAGCTGGACCACAACACTTCAGTATGCCACGACTCATGTCACGAAGTCGAACTTTTCGTCGGTGGCGGATTGGTACCCCAAATTTAGCAGCCTTTTTACACAATTTTTACACGCCAATGCCCGCGGTGACAGGGTCACGAAACCAACCAACGCCACAGAGTACTCCTCCGAATCTCTATCACAACAACCGAGACAACAAAAAGCATCTGGCGATCGTAGTCGACCCCGCGCAATACTCTACAGACTCACAATCCACCCGAACCACCCATACGTAGTCATTCCCTTGATGCTATATGGAGTGACGAAGAAACCCATTGACAGGATGATCGGATACTGCGGGGAGCATATTTGGGCAGACTTGCTCCCAAAACAAAAATCGCTTCAAGACCCATAGATCAATCTTGTCGGCCCGCGCTGTCGTCTACCTCCGACAGGAGGGCCGTGGTATTGGTTTGTTGTCCAAGATTCAGGCTTATGTATAACCTCCAAGACGTGGGACACGACACCGTCACTGCCAACCTCCTCCTGGGGCATGAGGCCGATGAACGGCGTTCTGACATCGCAACAGCTATCTTGAGGGATCTTGGGTTGGGCTCGGAGCAAGGAGAGTATATCAGGCTTTTGACGAATAACCCAGACAAGGTCATCGCACTCGAAAAGGAAGGGTTGAGAGTACTCGAGCGCGTGCCGATGGTACCGAGGTCATGGAAGTGCCAATCCGAGTCAGCGCCATCTTCGAGCGCAGGGGTGGTCGAGGGTCGCAAGGCAGATGCAGTCACAATAATCGGTGGGGATATAGCGCGGGGCGCAGACCTGAACAAGTACCTCCGCACAAAAGTTTTATGGGACACAATGCTACCGCCAAGCATGATTGATGGAAAGGAAATGTAGTGTCATGTAAATATTTAATCATATCACTTGCTGCCTTCTGTCACATATTACTATCGATAATTCATATTGGAGTCTGGAGTTCGCCTGTAATGCGAGCCTGCCTGGCAGCCGCTTACTAGCAGTACCTTCTAAGAGTAGCGCTTAGCGCTCAGCATTCATCAATGCCGCATCATGTCATGGCCGGATCTTTGGCACGTAAGTACATATGTACGTACATACATAGTCTCATCAAAAAGTATCGTAGTAAGGATGACTTCATTTGAACCTGCAGGCTAGCTTTATTTGGTTCAGAAGTTGTAAACATAAATCGAAGTGGTTGAATATCGACAATTCCTACGGTTTTGCAGTTAATTCGGCTACCCACTCGACCATCTCCACGGTCTAAGTAGCACCTACGTAGCGCCATGTTCACCGGTTTGGCAAGCCCTGCCTTGTTTTTTGCATGCCAGTCTACTGTGCTCAATGTCACTTAGATCGAACATCTTGGCACCATCTCTTCCGTGCAGCGAGACGCAGGGGGGTGTACTCTAACAATATCCGACTCTGCACCCATTCTGGTCGACTGTCACATCGGTGATTCGATCGCAGTTAATGGCGCGTGCTTGACCGTCACCGAGTTCGACAAGGAGAAGGACGCTGGCTACTTCAAAGTATGGCTGGCAAACGAGACGCTGGACAGGACCGATCTGGGTGCGGGCCCTTGTTGACAGTCCACCATGTTCCATTTCGACGCGAATTTCCTAGGTGACCGTAAGGAAGGCGAGAAAGTGAACCTCGAGCGGGCCATGCTCGCGCATGTCAGGTTCGGTGGCCATTTCGTGCAGGTACGAGCGATGCAGACCACCACTCCGTCTTCTTTCCTGACACGCAAAAAGGCTCATGTCGATACCACTGCAACCATTATCCGAAGAGAGTATGATGGCGATTCCTTGCGGTTGTGGTTCCAACTTCCGGAGCCCACAGTTGATCGCCCTTCGCTCATGCCATACCTCATCCCGAAAGGATATGTCGCGATCGATGGCACTTCCCTCACCTTGACTGAAGTGAACGACTCTGAGCGGATCTTTGGGATCATGCTCATCCAACACACGCAAGAAAAAATAACGCTTGCAAGGAAGGCGGACGGCGCGCGCGTCAACATCGAGGTGGACATGGTTGGCAAGTACGTGATGAAGAGCGTCATTGCTGCGCTGGGTGGGGGAGAGGAGGAGGGAATACGCCAGCTGATAGAAAAAGCGGCGGAGAATGTAGTAGCAAAACAGAAGTAGTAAGTATTTGTGTGGTCTTTTCTTACTGTTTTAGTGTTGTACCGCGACTGCCGTCGTCGAAATTCACCCAATCTACGTTTCACGAATGGACAGACAAGTGAGTTCAGTCCCCTCGATACAGGTAACCGCACGGCCCGACATCATGGCAGGAAGTGCCTTTGCTCGTCCCAAGTCAATGCCAGGTTTTCCCACCAAGCATTCCCCAACGTCCTCCCTCGCACCATCTCCCTTAGCGGCTTCGGTTTGTCGCGTTGTTCGTAGAGGGACCGGAAGACGCAGAGGAGGAGGACCTCGATTAGGGTTCGGGCGAACTCAGGGTCAGGTTCTGGTTTTCTCCCCCTGGTATCGGAGGGGCAGACTGAGACAGGACACCCGCGTCACTTGCACCGAGCAGTCTGCTTCGGATGGCAGACCGTGACGAGAAGCAGGGACGACCGGACTGGCCGGCGGACGACACAATCCTGTTCGAGCAGCGGCGTTTCGGAACGGTGAGGGTCTCCGAAGGAGAGGAGAAACTGCAACACCCTTCTGCGCGTCGTCCCACAACTCAGAGCTTCAATGAACACTGATCATCTGGCTCTCCCAATTGTGATCGTCTGACGGTTACTAATGAGAGGGAGAGACATCGTTTATGGAGTCCGAGTCAGAACTCGGTTTCGACGAGAAGACAAGACGCCGGTTGCCGGAGGTGGGGATGGGGAACTTGAAAGTGAGGTACGGGGCGGTGGTGGTGGTGGTAAGGCCGTCGTGTTCAACGGGGGAACCTACCTACCTACGTTGATCTGATCGAGGGACACTCGAAAGCGTTCAGGCTACGCGCGGAGGCATTACTGTCTATTTCAGGTAACTTGGCCACGTGAGAAATTTATGTAAAAAACAGAGCTTGTCTCCGATCGTCTCTAGCACCTCAACGCCCACTCGGAACCCTTCGGAAACGATACCATTCGACTCGGAACAGCCCAGCGATCCCATCCCGCATAGACCGGTACAGAAAAGGCGAGTTTTCGGAAATTCGAAATTCGGCATTCGGAGTTCTGTGTGGTAGAAGGCTACTGACTCCCAGCGCTTTGATAGAGATGGCCCAGGGCAAAAAACTCACGCCGGAGATACAGTGGGCCATTGTCAGGCTCTCCCGGATGTTGAACAATGATCAAATTGCCGTTGGCCTTGATGTCTCGCCTCGTGCTGTTAGACGGGTGATCTCGTATTTTTACGAGCACGGGACGGTCCCCAGCGATGAAGAAAAGCCAGCTGAGACACAGGTAGCCGGAAATGAACATGGGCAGTGTCGGGGCTTTTGATTCGAGTGAGTTTCGCGTTCTATCTTATCATCCAGCGCTCAGAAACATGTTGCAGAGATGCCACAGATGCATCAGACACCCACACTACGCCACGACGCTACAGTGAGGCGTGCGCCCTGACACGACAACGACGGCACGACCGTCGACAACAAATTCATAGTACCCACAGGAACGTAGCTCAGTGAGCGGAGGCAAACGGAACGAGAAGAAGATGATGGCGTATGGTGACCGTCATTCACTCTTGGCGGAACAAGAGTGCGTGGCAGTCGCCACACGCCGTCATTCATGCCGAAATGGGGAACAGCCTGTGGTGGTCGACGTGGTGCGTCAGGGTGCACGTGTTGTCGTGATTGCAGAGGAGGATGCGTGTGAGAGTGTGCGTCATCGTGGACGACGTTTCATGTAACGGAGCGTATGCTGTTGTCGTTACTCAGGTTTATGTCATTGCGTCATTGGTCGTCGTCGTCGTCACGTCGAGGGGGCATGCGCTGGCGGTGTGGACAAGGCCTGACATGAGGTGGGAGAGGGAGAGGGAGAGGGACTCGAGGAAGAGGGAGGCAGGCAGGAATTGACACACTGTACCATGTCATCGCGTTCGTCGTCGTCATTACATTCTATGTTATTGTTGTGTTCATCGTCGTCACACCGGTTGAATGGAGTGTGCGTGCCAGGTGTGTCATCATCATTGATGTTGGGATGAGGGGGCATGCGTATGCGCACCATCGTCATCAATGTGACGGAACGTGTGAGTGCATATTTGAGTCAACACAGAGACGTACATGAGGCTATACTAGCTACTGGGGGAATACTAACTTTCCAGACCTAATGTCCTTTAGATCACTTCTTACATATTCAAGAATATAAAGAGCGGTGCGTAGCTTGACCTTGAGCAGCCTTGCGAGGGCATCTGCTGGAAGAAATTCTGAAATGAGTTCTCCAATGTGATCAAAACCCTCCTCTTCCAAAATTCGGCCAAACGGAGCAAAGGTTATTCCTTTTTTGTTTCGTGCTTCCTGCCCATCAAGGTATGCGAACCATTCAACCACCGTGGGTGTGATCAGGTCCAGGGGTTGCCCAATATCAGCTGGCCCCAGGCCAGGGATTGAGGACCCCGAGCCTGAAGTTGGAGGGGTATAATTGAATGGGGGTGTGTGAATGTATACGGGGACTGGAAAGCCACCATGACCATCATACTGTGTGCCGTATGGCAACAGGGACGGCATCATGGGAGGAGGGGTTGCAACAGGAGGGGTTACAGACATTGGGGGGGTATGGGCTGAGTTCGTAGCACGGCTACGTGATCGCACATCCTTCAATATGATTATTGCCAGTTTATCGTCGACAGTTGCCTCGTGATTCATCTGAGATTGATTTAGCACATGTATAAATAGTATAGAGAAATGAAAGACGTACAATTTCGAATGCCCAAAGATTCAGATTGGCATATGTGAGCGCGTAACAAACGCTGTCGCTGGCACGGTAACAATGGACCGGTGCTTCAGGCAACTTTGTATGAATCGGGCACTTCCACCGGTCCTGAAGCATCCCTACGTACTCCTGGACGCCCTTACTTTCCATTCGAGTTCCAGATCATTGAGCAGCAGTCTTGGCCTTTGCTTGTTTGCCCCCTCGTGATGTAGCATCCTAGTATACAACAATATACTTCAGTTTTGAGTGTTAACCTTTATCAGGATTCAGTTTACGCACCCCCTTGTCACGGTTACCACATGCTTGTCCCTCAGTTCCCACATCCTCAAAATACACACTGACCGGCTTCAAGCGACGGGTCGACTGCTTTCCATTTGCAAGCTGTGGCGGAACGATCAAGGGGTGTAAACGATCGACAAACATGGCTAGTTCTTCATCGTTCTGAATAGATATCATTCCGTCTTTTGCTTTGTCGCTGTCCAACCGGTACTGTAGCCGGACATGTGCTGGAAACCGGCCTAGCTTGTCGCCAATGACATAGCATAGATGGGTGAGTGTGGTTGTCGATGATATTTGAAAGGGCGCGTTTGATCCGTCTGGGCGACGGACCGTGCACTGGATGAAAAAGCCTACGATAGTATTTGTTAGCAACAGACGTACGTCAAAAAAGAGAACTTACCCGAATTACTCCGAGTCGAGTCTTCTGGTGTGTCAAACAACGAGACAGTCTTCTGTCTGATAGGCACAGCAGGCAGCTTCTTTGGTCCCTTGTAACACTCCTGTAGGCGCCGCACAAGTGTCTTATCTATTTCGGAGTCTGAGTCGTCGCCTACTATCTCGAGTGATCCGCCACTTTTGTCTTCATCGTCGCTGGTGACGCGCTTGAGCAGGTCCGTGAAATCTTCCATCTGCTGATCAGCCCCATTGTCCTCTTCTGTATCGTCAGGCGCAGCCTCAGACTCAGAATGATGAGTAGCGGCCTGGGGGGCGGCGCGTGTATGAGATTCTTCATGATCACGTGTCTGCTTGAAGGTGTCTTAGTATTTTTCTCGAATAAAATAAGATGACTTACTACCTGAACCCATGCAGGATCCGAGTCATCTGGAAGGCGGGCCAGGCGGGCCAGGGGGGTACTCTTGCCAGCTTTTGAGCAAGTGAGGCTCTCCAGCGGAGCCTGAGACTGTGGAATACACTCTCCCGCAATCCCTCTTTCAGTACACCTCCGACATGCACTAGCTCCATCAAGGAATTCACAGCGCACTTTGGAAGAGCGGCACTTGGAACACGCCCCCCGTTTTTGACCTATAGTCACATTGTAAGAAAGTAAATGGTAGATGAGCACAGAAACCGAACCCACCTGTCTGGTTGGCAGCACTGTTGGTTGCAGTAACGTTGGTGGAGGTGCTGCGCTTTCATGAGGTCATGGTGGGGTGGTACAGAACGAAGATGCAAGGCCTCAGCAGCCTTGCGGCTGCACATTTTTATACCAATCACCTCGTGTGGCTACCTCGTGTTCTCGTATGTAATATGATTGTAGAAACCGTAGACTACCGAGGTAGAGGACTACCGGTACTCACCAGGTGTCAGCGTTGAGATATTATCGAACGTTGTGGTAAGAGAACAAGATGTTATTAGAACTCAGACGCTGGGTCTGAATCTTATATACGACAAAGAAAGATTATGTAATCTACTGTATACTAGGTTGTTATTATATAATCATAGAGCATTTGGAGCTACTAAATAGTGCTCATTCAACACTCCCCCATACTTTGCTGCCTCTTTTGAGCGCAAGTAGTATGTAGTAATGAGCACTTTTCTATTTTTGTGCTTCATCGTAGAATACTAATCCAACGTCTTTCCTGAATTCATCAGCAAACTAG
>JBBPOS010000147.1:0-59151 GCA_038091575.1 Leccinum subgranulosum
CCTAACTAACCCTAACCTAACCTAACTAACCTAACCTAACCTAACTAACCCTAACTAACCCTAACTAACCTAACCTAACCCTAACTAACCTAACTAACCTAACTAACCCTAACCTAACTAACTAACCCTAACTAACCTAACTAACCCTAACTAACCCTAACTAACTAACCCTAACTAACCCTAACTAACTAACCCTAACTAACCCTAACTAACCTAACCCTATAAAAGGAAAATAGAGATAGAACTCTATAGAAGGTCATGGAAGGATGACAAAGATATGAGTCATCCACAGTAAGATACTGCTATCGTCCAATGGTGTTAAAGCCTTATCTAAGTGATGAGTAATATGCATAGTGTAAGTAAAGATAAGAGAGATAAGAGATAGTGAGTCATATCTGTGAGTCACAAATGAGTCACAACTGAGTCACACTAGGTAACTAGTCAGTAACATTAGTGAAACGCTACTAGAAATCATGGTATGGAAATGAAATGAATCCATGATTCTCAACACAAGCCTCCAAGTACAACCTGCTTGCAGCTTCCATGCTCATCACAGCTGTCACGGCCACTGCACTACTGTTGGCCACTTGATCTCTGCAAGGCAAGAGAGAGGCAAGAGAGACAAAGACCCAACATTTATATAATAGCCAAAGGTGAGATAGTGTGAGAGGGTAATTGAGAAGAAAGGCAGGGATCCGGTGGGGCATCAGCATCAACCAAACATAAAAGATCAAAGTACCCACTGATAGGCGAGCACCACTGATGCTACCAAGCTGCTCATGCCACCCCTCTCCCGCCTCCTTGTCAACGTGAACATGAATGTGGATCCCCAACTCCCACAAAAGTGGGGGAGGGTTTTCACAGCCAGAAACATGCTGCTCTCTGCAAAGCAATTTGATTAACATGGGAATTGATTACTTGATGGTACTGTACAGTCGTGAATTTTCCTAATCTTTCGGTTTCGATATTCGTCTGCGAGCATTCAGAGTCCACTTCAACTGATCCTGTTTCTCACTGCTCGTATTGCTTGAACCATGTGGGTTGTCTCAAAATTTCTCGTCTTGTTTCACCCGCTTTCACAGCCAGAAACGGGCCGCTCTCTGCAAAGCAATTCTGACGTGGGGATATGATTATTTGATGATCATCGGTACTGTCCAAGTCGTGCTCCGCTACGATTACATAACACTGTGCACCGCTCCTCACTTCAAATCTACTCGTACGGATGGGAGCTGATACGTTTTTCATTCGACCAAAGGTAGCAGCCGTCGTCGTTTCTTAGTACCTTGAGCTTACTCGGCGTGCTAACGATCTCGATCACTCCTTACTCATCGACTCTATCAAGGAGCACATCAAACGTCTACACAATAAGGCGCACATGTGTCACATCTCTCGAAGCCGTCGTTGCCAGTTCAAACATCGCAATGGCATGTATCAGATGCGTGACTCGACAAATCGATGAATTCCTGACCTACATGAAACGTGTGAAGACGTGCTCGGATAAGGTTCAAGTTGGGAATTATATGCAGAGGATCAAAAGCTGCAGTTCGAATCATTGACACGTAGCTGTACGACATCAACCGACGAGACATGTCCGTGAACGGACTTCTGTTCGAGATCGGATCCGTGGCACGGGTTCTGGCTCGCAGTCAATATTGATCCGCAGATGATCAGGGAGGTCTGGAACCTGTGGTTGGACTTTCAGGGGCCACATATGATCACGAATATGGACAAGGACATCAAGAGCGGGTGTATCCGTACACCGTATCGTTGATGGAAACGATGCTGACATACTATGGGCAGACGTTGGGTCTGGTAGAGCATAATCAGGGAATCGAGTGGCTCGTCACCGAGTCTCGGAACGAGGCGCAGAGGATGGTGGCCCAAGGTGTGTTTGGTTTGCTGCTTGCCTCCGTTGCGCTCCTGACCCGACCGGCGTGCCTTTTATAATTTTTTCTAGGTATGAGCATTCGCTGGGACTCGTAAACCAATACGACGATTCGCTTCAGGTGCGGACGCGCAGGACAACCAACGCGTACAGTTCGTGCGCGAATTTGCAAGCTTGGTGATCAATCTGTACATGGACAATCTCCGGGCGGTGGAAGACTCGTTGACGTGTGCGTACACGCACAAGGCGTTTTCGGAGTTGTTGATCAAGATACAGGCAAGATACAGGCTGCGGAACAACCTGGGTCCTGGCGACTATGCTGACTCGAAGGATATGTACACCAAGTAACTATCATTGGCGTGTTATTACGAAATTGGTTACATATTCCCAAGAGTCGGGGACTTGGCGCAAGAGCGATACTAACGCAGGCTGACGCGACTCCAGTGACTTCAAGAGTCTCGCGCCGTTGAACGCCGACCACACACACGATCAGAGGACATCTTTTTCCCATCTAACCCCGGGGCCCGGTCGGTGACCTCGGAGGAGGAATACGCCGATACGAATATACAAATCTCCGTGGGCTTCGCCAACGATCGCACTTCATGTAAAATGTCCATTTTCGCAGACTGCCCTATCGAGTCGCACCAAACGTGGTGTATCAACCTCCTTACCACGAGGTGTTCGTTCGGGCTTCTTCCCCCGAGCATTCGAAGAACGACGTTCGTCCCAGACTCTATACTTGATTTATCTTGGAGAATGAATTCCCCGTATCCGTCGAATCTGTCGCGGCGTTTCTTCATTGGATCTCTGTCAAGTTGTTCTCTGTGATCGCTTGTTTTCTATGGTTGCGGGAATGGATTCTGTCAAAGGAATGGCGTCAGCGGCGTTCGACGAATTGGAGTCGAGCGTCATTCACGCGGTGGAGGGCATTGGAATACGCTGTAGCATCCGAGGAGCATTTCAGTTCCTGTCTAAGACGACCGCCTGCGTGGCCAAATTGCTCACGCACCTTTGAATGTAATGACGTAAGGAATAAGCAGGTACAGGACTTTATGCACGCCATAGTCTAGTGAACATGGCACAATCATGTATTGGATCTTTTGATTTGAAAATGGAAAACGTACAAGGACCATATCCAATATTCTCAAAGTACTAGTAATACGACATGTCAACGTTTTAGACCTGTTGTGCAAAAACACTAATATGTAGGAAGTATCTAGTTAGTCGGCGTAAGCTCTGCGAATCCAACCCCTGGTGACTCGCTGTTGAAATAAAACACGGTATAGAACTGTTGGAGGAAAATGGTCCCAAGCGACCAGAATTCTAGTCGGGTTCAGCGGTGAGCATGGGAAGAGAAAATGCTGATCAGAAGAATCTCACCAGGACTCTCTTCCACAGTCGAAAATCCGCTAAAGCAATTTCTCCCCTTATGCACAACTCGTCCCAGGTTGAGAACCTTGGGAGGCATTGGAAACGACCTTCCACCAATGGTAAAAGTCATGGATGGAAAAGACCTGCATGGGACTACAGAGAGTCAATCGAAAGTACCAAAATCAATCGAAACTCACAGTTGTAGTAACCAAGGTATTGACCAGTGTAAGCACCCCTGCCCCTGTATGGCCCCCCGCCAGCCGCCCGGTGCAGCTTATTAAGTCGCCGATTATCACCAATAATGAAGTGGGCACCAGTATCGATGACGACGGGTACATTTTTCAAAACTATTGCTCCGTTGACTTTAATGTTCTCTATCCTCAGGTGCCAGTAAGCCTGAAAGGGAACCCTAAGTATGCATTCATACCGCCTGGCGTTTGCACTCACCGCCGGAATTATTACAGGGGCAAAGACGAGGGTGCTCTGAGCGTAAAGAGCCTCGTTTGTTCCACCAACGTACAGCTCACCTCCGGAATCGGTGAGCTTGAGTGAAAATATTGGTTGAGACAGCTTTCCTTCATTGTAGAGCGTGTGTAACAGAGGGCTCTGGCCATGAAATAATGACAAAGACGGGAAAGCTAATCCCAACAAACCATCTGCAGCAAACTCAGCTCCCAAATCTGAAGAGTATGTTGTTGCGGCACCGATGGTCTGAATGTCTGCCTATTCATCGATCAGAAGTGATGATGTTCGCAAACAATATAAACATACGGTAAAACCAGCAATGGTTACAGTGTCCGTGTATTCTTTACCACGGGCAGTCCTACCATTTGCAAATACTTGCGCAAAATCTCTATTGAGGTCGTGGTTGGTGATATGGGACGATGCGGGATCCCAGAGGTTAGGGTGGCTTCTGCAGTTCTCATCACCGGTTGAGGCTGGAACAAAGAGATCGCTGGGTCGAATAAGATGAGGCGAGTGGATGGTACTGACGGCAAACTCTTACCTAGAAGCGGTGTTTAACTGAACTGAGGTGGCGACTAGAGTGAGTGTGTGTACGAATGCACGGAAAAAAAAAACTTACCAGTGAAGGACTGGGGAGGAGTGCCGATCGAAATGGCCCCATACCACATTTCATAGCGGTAGTTTGTCAAATCAACGCCAGCTCCGGACCCGGCCCGTTGCACATGCGGCGTATTCATGCCACTTGACCTACGGATGATCTTGCTAAACACGTGTGAGCAAAAACGATGCCTGAGGACATCACGGGTCGATTTACGCGTTATGTGATGTAGTATTAAATTCGAGCGCGTCGGTATCAGAGCGTTTCGTGAGTGGTATGGCTATACCATCACTTCCCCCTCTAGGAGCGGCCAGAACGAAAACAGGTACTGTGACGGCAATAATTGTGATCACCTTGAAGAGCATTGGGTAGTAGTAAATGTGGAGGAGCACAGATACCATCAAGTACGTGCGCCTGACTCAAATAAATATCGGGATTCACGTCTAGGAACTAACCGGATAACAATCAAAATGATGAAATACATTCCGATCATCGAAACAGGTATGGGTGAAGAGTTTCGCGAAAGAGTCTGGGCTCACAAGACGGATTCAACCGAGAGCGCTGTCAACTCTTGATGCTGCTTGTCACCAAGTTTGCCTCCAGTGCAAGGCGGAGTGGGCGATGGTAGAAGGGCGGTGAGTTTGTGATGCCATTTGCACCTTGCTTTCGATCAGTGCAAATCTTTTGCTATGTTAGAGTTTCGTTGCGGCAGCAAGTTAGTTGTCACATTTCCACGTCAGCGAGACCAGGTGGGTGTAGAACTCGACAGTACTCACGACCACCGTTGGGCCTCGCTACCCTCCAAGGCTATTTCACAACTCAGCCAGACGCAGTGAGAGAAGACAAGTCTCGGGTGTGCTTTGTGATTGCCTGTATGGACTTGATCCACGAGTTAACATCTCTGTGGAAAGTGTTGAGGGAGAATTATCGTTGAACAGGTAGTATGTGCGAGATGTTTGGTCTTCGACCCATCACCTCGGCCTGCACATGGAGGTCAGTAATGATCAACAAGGAGTAGAGAGAGGCAGACTTGTTCACAGACCGCTGGATGACGGGAAGGCATGAGACGAGTCTCCGGTTTCTCGACGTCTCGATGGAGGTGTAGGGGAGACGACTCGAGCTCTGAAAACTTCTCTTTCGTCATAGGTATACCTGGGCGAACGTGAGCGTGGCAGGTTGAGTGGGGCGAGCGAAGCTGGGTTTGTTGACCTAACTCTGCCAGTGTCTGATCCAATCCCACATCGAACCGCGCCGGAAAGGCCAAGGTCCAGTCTTTCTGGATGGTATGTGCAGACATGCCCAAGTGCTTCCAGTTCTTTGTCTTTACCGACCGATCAATTGCCTTCGGAAAAGAGTTTGAATGTATTCTAGATGATTTCGCCAAACAATGTGCCACCCGATGATTTTTTCCTTTGATATTGTTCGTGAAAACCCTGCAGTTGTCCAAGTTCACTTGCCTGATGGGCCGGCGGTCAGCAAAACGTCGCCAGTTTAGTATCTGCTTTTTTCGATCACTGTTATGGACCTTATGGTTGTGCTGTTTCTGCAGCCTCACCTGTCTTAGGATGTTGATATATATAAAAACAAGCAATGTCAAGTTGTTTTTTTCTTTCAATCACTGGACAGATTTCTCCCTGGAGTCGGGGACTTGGTGCAAGTGCGCCGCTACGATCCAGTAGAGACCGGTGACGATGTCATCGCCGAAACAGAACCACCGACGAAGATAAACACCCATGTCTAATCATGTCCCGCGACGACTTCTCACGCGGTAGCACCGCAGGACACGAAGTTGAGCGTGCACTGCACTGGCCTCGTGGCACAAATGCTGTAGTGGTTTAAGTATAATCTGACGCTTTTATCTCCCTTCATCACCCACCCTCACTGGCACGAAACCCCATCCTCCACCAAAGCGCTTTACCTGCACGCATGTCGAGTATCAAATCAGAACCGCATGATGGCAGTATTTGCCGGCCGCATAACATAATTAAAGCCTGGGAGAATGAAAACGATGCATGTGACTTCCCCGTTGCCTATCATCCTGACGGACTGTGGGTTGTAACTGGCTGTTATGGAACTGCGAAGGTTTGGAATTTGGAAAGTGGAGGGCAAGTGGGGATAGCGATGGAGCACGAAGACTCCGGTCACTATTGGAAGATTGCTGTGACTGGGGATGACACAAAAATTGTCAGCGCTTCCAAGAATTGGATCAAAGTATGGGACGCCGAATCGCACGCACTTGTCGAAGAATGGAGTTTTGAAGGTGAAATGTTTTCCCTTGCAATATCGCCAGACGATCGCCTCGTTTAAATTGCAGTCGGCGGTCACTGTGACATCAAGATTTATGCCTTGGACTCGGATGCGGATCTGGTCAACCTCATCGAATTCACCGATGAGGAGATTGTGTGGAGCATGTGCTTCTCTCCCGATAGCGACAAACTCGCATATGGCACTGGCCGGGGCGACATCTACGTTTATGATGTCAAAAATGGTCGCTCGGTGCTTGGTCCGTTGAGAGGCTACACGGGATTGGTCAAGTGTGTTCTGTGGTCACGCGATGGCAGCAGGCTCTTCTCTGCAGGCTGGGACAATACCATCCGTGTTTTGGACTCCGAAACGGGACAGCAAATCAAATAGTGGAAAGCTCACTCCCTTTCGTGGACAGGCCGCACCGGCGATATCAACTCCCTCTTTCTTTCCCCTGATGGATCGATTCTTGCGAGCGGATCTAACGATTGCACTGTTCAGTTCTGGGATGCAGCTTCTGGACTTCCAGTTGGACAACCTCTCCAACATTCTGAACCCATCCACTATGTTTATTTCTCCGCAGGAGGGGAAAGTGGAAATATATATGTATGGCGCATATCTTGGTCGGATTTCGTCGAGAAAACGGTAACCACCCCCCATATATGCGTTGGTACTCGGTTTCATTGTTTACCCACAGCTCCAGGCAAGGCGAACCGTATGGTCGCAGTATGCACATCCCAACTGATACCCCCATAGCTCCCTCTTTCACCCCGTCCATCCACAGAACGACCACAGGATTCTGATCCACCGTTAGTTGTATGTACTTTCCAACATTGCAGGCCAATCATCGAGTCGCTTACATTTTACTTCAGATATCTGCTGGTATCAAGGTGCAATCGGCACCTCAAAGTTCGCATTCCGCTCCATCACCACCTCCACAGCCCTCCCAAGCATCATGCCTACAGTATGTCTTCTCATTACACTGTGGCGTGATCGTCTAACACGTATGCTCGGTTCGAATCGACTTTATTAGCACCCAAGTTCCCCCGCCACCAGACCTCACAGAACATCTAGTTAGAATCGAAAATCAATATGCAGCCGGAGGGGGGTTCGGCGACGTGTACAAATGTTGGCTACGTGATGGGTCCACACGAAGACAGGTTTAGCATGTCGTTTCACTGCTGGTTGACCGTAATCAATTACTTTATTAGGTTGCTGTGAAGGCTTTTCGATTCAAGTATACGATGGAAGGAGATGATGGATCCCTCAAGGTAATAGGTTATACATGTAGTGAGCGAAAATGCAATCTGAATATAGCCTTGCAGATGCTCCGCAGAGAACTCGGGATTTGGAAGAGACTAAACCATATCAATGTTGTTCCCTTCCTCGGTATTGCGTATGGATTCGGGTTGTTGGGCTCCATGTCGTTAGTGTCTCTGTGGATGCCCAACGGATCTCTTCATGAATTCTTGACACAGTATGATGACCGTCTTGACGAGGTACAGCGACTCCGCTTTGTGCGTTTACTTTATGTTGGTCATTCCTGCGTCGTCTAACTCAGTAAGTTAGCTTTTGGACATTTCCAATGGCCTGAACTATCGTGGGTCTCTACTACCATTTTCAAAAACTTGTCAATTGACACACTTTAGTGCATTCTTCTGACGTCGTCCATGGTGACCTAAACAGCGTGAGTCACAAAAGTATCGGTGCCATTGTGATCTCAACAGACCACAGAACAATGTGCTTATCGACGCAGAGTATAAGCCACGTCTAGTTTATTTTGGATATTCTTCCCTCATTGGGAATATTCCCGAAGCATTGAGCTATCTCCAGAGATCTACTGCACGTCCAGGAGCCTTGCGGTGGATTGCGCCCGAGCAGGTCGATCCGGAGGAGTCGTTCACCCGCACCGCTAGGAGTGATATATACTCTTTTGGCTGTATTGCCCTGCAGGCAAGTTCATTCGGCACGAAAGCAAGTCTTGTTTTTATATCTGCAGGTATTGTCTGGTAAACAACCATGGTCGGAAGTTCGGGAAGACGCCGCTGTTGTTTTACGGTTGGAAAGGGACCAAAGACCGGAGCGACCGGCATCTCGGGCGATCGATGACTCGCATTGGGATTTCATTCAATATTGCTGGTTGCCGGAAGCGCAGAGACCTGCCACAGGGGCGATAGTTTCCACGATCAAACAGTTTTTGAGTAGTTGTCCACTGTCATGTTCTCTCTACAATTGGGAGAAGTTCAATTCTCGGCACACTGACTTCGTTGTGGACGAGTCTTCGTCCTTCGAGCCGAACACTAACTTTAGGTTCTGCTGTCATCACTGACAGGTATGTAGCTGTTTCGTTTTGTGCCCATGGGGCAGTCACGCTAATGCATGTCAATCACTTCAAGACCGGATCGTGTTGTCTCTGCAACGTGAGTACTTTGTGGGTTCGAGATTGTGCATCAGTTTTCATTTCGTTGTTCTGTCTTATACAGCGCTCTGGGAAATGCATCGCCTTCTCCGGCAGCTCAGTCGTTCTTGCACTCGACGGGTAAGTCGACTTTGGTTGTCCAGCGCATGGTTTAATTCTCAATGACGCTAGTACCATCTAATTCCGGAGCACGTAGATGGGACACAGCAGATTATGATTTGGAACGCCCTTTTAAGAAGCTGCGGACTTAGGTGCATTGTGTGCAATCTGTTCGGAGAGGAGCAACGATTTCGAAGACGAGGGGTTTCACTTCTGGACCGGTTTCGTTGGAATTCTTTCTTTTAGATCGCAATGTACATATCATATGTAGTGTTTTTTTTTCGGAGTCACCAGCCCTCCCGATGACTCGGATTTACTTCCATCATTTCGACGGGGACGAAGTGCGTAGAGGCGATCGCTCAAAAAGTGAAAGAACGAAAATGAAAGGATTGTTCAATGTCAAATTTTGATGAAAAGATCCCTCGACTACCGTACCGGTCCCCAGTCCCCTAGCGCCTCTACAAGCCTCCAGGTACAACATGCCTGCGGCTTCCATGCTCGTCACAGCTGTCGCGGCCACCGCGCTACTGTCGGCCGCCCGATCTCTGCAAGACGACAGGCGAGAGCCAAAGAGAAAATTCACATAACAGCCAAAGGTGAGACAATGTGCGAGGATGATCAAGAAGAAAGACGCAAATCCGACGTTAGCATCAACCAAACATAAAAGATCAAAGTACCCACCGATAGGCGAGCGCCACTGATGCACCAAACTGCTCACGCCACTCCTCTCCCGCCTCCTCGCCGACGCGAACGCGAACGTGGATCCAGTAGAGACCGGTGACGATGTCATCGCCGAGACGGAACCACCGGCGAAGACAGACATCACCTCGCCGAGCTCGACGTCCCCTGTATGGTTCAACCGGTTCGGCTTGAGTACGACCGTCGGCCCATTGGACCCCGTGGATCCATCGTCCCCGTCTCCATACCTGTCCCTGGTTAAATTCCGTTGCACATCTCGCTGCCGTCCCCGCTCGCGCTCCAGATCGACAGCCACCATGTTCGGCGAAGACGATGACGACCGAGTGTTGACCTTGACCTTGAGTGATGGCACGGGTACGATCGAGCCATGCGGGGACCGACCCGGATCATGATTTTGTTGTCGATGTTGAGGATCACCATGATGGTGATGATGGTGATGAGAATGACGATTCCGACGCTCATGTTCCGCGACGATATCATACGGCGGCAGTACTGCAGGCACGTACCCATCCTTGTCGTCTTCATGCAACGCGCGAGGGTCCATCCCTGGAACCGACCTGGTCGCGTGCATCGCAGCGTCCTCCATGTCCGTCCACTTGGCCGGCCCGCCCTCTCCCGCTTCCACCATCGTCATATTTGTGTCGGTCCTCTGTCGGCTCCGCCCGAGGAGCATCCGTCGTTTTTCCTTGAGCGCCATTTCTCCTTGGATCGACCGGGGGAAGAAGATCTGGTATTGTGTATCAAGGATTAAGTAACATTCACGAAAAGAACGTTCTGAGGAAGAGAAACGATACGTACGACGAGCGTGATTCCAGACGACACGACACATCCAACGCCCGCAATGATAGCCAGGAAATCTATATTTGGTGACAATGACATCATGTGGACGGATATGTGCTCAGCGAAGCTGTCACTGCTCGAAAAGCTGCCGAGTCATCTCACCTGTCGGGAACCTGATCGAGGTCGACGTCCCATGTCAAAATAAGATTCAACGCAACGGAATACAAAGAATGACGCACATTTTATCATTGACATGTTGATGAGGTCGAACGCCGTCGACGCCGAGAATGATGAACGGGACGGTAAACAGAAATCGAAACACGACCCGGATACACTACGTGACGTAAGTTTTCAAAACAAGAATCATCAGGCGCGGAGATGGATGGCCGAGAAACGCACGTTCAGTTCATGGTACGTGGTCAGCCGCAGCAGTGTGTTTGGCTCGACCTCGTTGTCTTTCTGTACGAAACAAAACAGTTATCGTCACATGTCAACCGAGATGTTCAGGATCTAACCAAACAAGGAGAAGCACTCGCACCAGGTTGTCAAGGAAGGAAGGAAAGGTCCACAGAACGGGCAGGAACCATATTGTTAACGAGAGGCTAGCGAGCCCTCCTACTAGAAACGTGTACGCCTCACACTGCCCAAACGTTTCGGATCAGCTTGTCTCGTACACGCACGCATGGAAAGGAATGCAGAGTCTAACTTGCCTTATTCACGTCGCCCCGTGTGAGAATGGTAATCAGGGGCATAGCCACCACGGCGATGCCGGATCCGACGGCCCACATTTTGAAATACCAACTCTGGAACCAATCCTGCTGTGCCGAACGAGAGTTAACGAGAAAAAGCCAAAAGCAAAGTTCTACAGGAAAGGACGGCGTCGATGTCGTCAGTTTCGGTTTTTGATTCATCACCGAGACACACGTGTTACCTTCTAAATGCGTCACCCTATGGCGGCGTGGTTTCATAGTCAGTTATTTTCCCGGTGGGCGTATCACGACACGTGTGATGTGGGGGAAGAAGAAGCCGAAATGCTCACAGTTCGAGTCCCCAGGCGATCGAAAACGACAGGTACAGCGGAAATACCGCATTCTGCGCCGCCGCACTCCACTCTGCGTAAGGCGTGGGTATGACTTGGTCCATCATTTTAGAACACGCGCGATGATAGCCCCGGATAGGGTCATAGCAACAAGGATACTTACTTCCGACCCCCGGGACGACGGAGAAACCGTAGTTGTATTTGATGATGGCAAAGCCGACGGCGTACACGATGATGAAGGGCACGCTCAATAGGTATGCGTACTGAAATGAAGCAAGGTTCACGTCGAACGTGAGGAGGAGGAGGCAGAGAGAGTACCGTCATTAGACGCTTGAACGCCCCGGCATAAGGTCCATGGTTCCACCTGGAGCAGTGTTAAGGTCGACGAGAGCGGGTACAAAAAAAGAACTGACCTGAGACACCTGAAGCGGTCAAACGACCAGAGGTGGTATACGAGAAAGGTACCCAGCTTGGGAGACGATCGGCACACATCCTCGAGGTAACTGGCAGGGACGTACTATGACGGCCAAAAAGGCCCAGACCAGATTGACGGCGGGAGACATGTGGGCCATCCTTCAGCCAAAAAAAAAAAAAGAAACCAAGGGAGAAAAGGCAGCGATGAGCCACCGAGGCATACTTATTATAATACGAGAGCTAGTGAGATAAGGCTGTTATAGTATGATCGGACTCGGTTGAACGGAATCGAAGACTGATGACTAATCAAATGTCTTACCCCACCGACGACGACAAGGAAGAGCTCCTTCTCAGCTGTCGCTTCGGCGACCTCCCCGACGTCCAACAATTTTTAACCTCCTTCGACCCCGCCCCGTCCGTCCTCGACGCCATCCAAGATGACAACGCCAACACAGTCCTCCACATGGCAGCCGCGAATGGTCACGCAGGTGAGTCTTGTCAACCCTGAGGCCTTCCAAGGCTTATCCGATCAGACATACTCGCACAGCTCCTCCCGCGCGTCTCCATACATCTCCTCGCACACCGTAACAACGCCGGATCGACCCCTCTTCACTGGGCGTCCGTTAACCGTCACCTCGACGTCGCAAAGCTGCTCGTCCAGTTCTCTCCCGGACCAGGGATCGATCTCATTGACATCAAAAATAATGCAGGACGATCGCCAATTGCAGAAGCCGAGATCGCGGGGTGGGATGAAGGCGCGCAGTGGTTTGTACAGGTCATGCCTCTAGATCAAGTCAACGAATCGATCGAGGAAAAAGATGGGGATGAGGAGGAGAGATCAGGAGTAGATCTACCGTCATCGCAGGCGATCGAGGTGGAAATTCAGGACGCAGACGGTCGGCTCGCAAAACTGTCCATCCGTCCGAACGCATCCATAACAGATCGAGAGCCATCGTAATGCAAGATCGATGATACTGTCTCCCCGCGCAACGGTCGACCTGACCTCGGACCCAGTCGTAGTCGTGTGAAATCGAACCGAGAGGCTAGTGTCGAATGAAATGTTTATCCGTTGTATTGAGTAATCCCCAGCTTCCGATCGTGATGTGATTATCCCCACTGATACGGGATGATAGGTGACATCTGATTTCTACTCCCCCGATAGAGTGTGCGTGTACAAATCGATAAGAAAGAAATCACCTACGACTCGTTATCCGTGCGTCATTGCACGTCGATGAACAGACGTGAAGCGTCTCGACGCAGGATCGTTCTCGTACCTGTCTCGCCACGATGGCCCGTCCGACGCGTGCTTCACGCATCCAGACGTACCAACAGGAGACGTCAACTTGAGCCTCTCCCACCACACCTCCGCCAGTCCCCCCTCGTCATCAGGCGGATCATCGACATACAGGCACCCCGGCCCCCACGCCTGTCCCTCTGCACCTGTCGCAATCGCAGCCGCAGTCGGCGTCAACAATGCACCCGCAGTCCGTCGTCCAAGTGGAAAAAACCCATTCTCATGTCCAGATGGACGATGATCCATAGTTGACCTCAGACTGGCACTCGAAATGACCGGCGAAGGCGACCCATACCGTCCGTCCGCCCGTTTCTGCGGCACCACGTATATCCCCCTTGGTAGATCAGATATCAAGGGTTCGTTCCTCGTCAGCCTTGGCGGTCTCCGGGGATCGGTATACCACACTCGGACATACCTGCTGCCCCCATGGATCTCTGTCGGTGAGAGCTTCGTGTTTACGTTCAATGGCGGCGACGAGTACCGACGAAGTCTTGCACCTATAGCCTTTCCGTTCTCTATTCCATCAGCCGTCGTCCCGGGCGTTGTGACGGCTTGAGCCTCAGTCACCTGTGCATGTGAGCTCCGTATACGCCAGTTGTCAGCCCCCTTCTCTCGTCCCTCTCGGGGCCAGAAGGGCACATCGGGCCACTCATACCGATCAGCTGCGTGACGAGAATGCTGCTCTCCATCAGCAGCCAAAGACAGTGACAACCTTGCGTTCACTTGTTCCGTCCAGTAAAAATCATCATTGTCACCCCCAATTATAGACTCCTGGTCATCGTCGATATTGCCAAGAATTCCCTGTTCCGTTCGCAGGTAACCTGTACTGGCAGCTCGCCTAAGCGAGCGTGGTCGTCTAGCGTCCAACGGAGCGTCTCGTGGTTCAATGATGGAGCGATGCGCTTCCTTGTCTGCCGGTCGCGAAGCTTCGGCGTGCCGGGTACCGACGCCGAGTGTTGCTTCGTCTTTCGTGCCGTCAGAGCTCGCACTGTCGTCGACGTTGCAATACAAAGATAGATGCTCGGAGCTCGAGATGCGATCGGACGCCGTCAAGGCCATTGTTGATCCAATATTGTCTCGGCAAGTAACGCCCAGCGTCTTGGCACGAGTGGAGACCTGATCCTTGGGGGGGCGCACACTTTGACCAAGCTCGGATGTCGAAATGCCAGCTTCGCCACCAGCCTCCAGCCCCTGACATGGTAACGAACCACCATTATCACATATCCGCGAGACAACCACTGTCATTGTATGATCCGAGCCACAAGTCAACGGATCCGACAACTCGCTCCAGGTCCAGCCTATCCAAGCCAAGCTCGAAAATAGCCGGTGCATCGCATCCAGGACCGACTTCCCACGCGTGTACCGTTCCAGATGTTCCTCGTAGAGCCAAGCACCAGCCGCAGATAATGACGACATCAAAGGAGACAACGGCCGTGTGCTCTCACAGCCGATAGCAGTAGCAGATCCGCAGTTAGACTCGGTCCTATCGCTGATGATCTGATGGTGATGATGGTCGCAATAAAGTCTACCCGAGCCACTACCCGAGCCACCACCCGTCATCGCCGAGCTCAGAGCCACATCCCCCTTCGAGTCCGAGGTCTGCCCTGCGTCAGGCAGAGGTTTCCGCTTTGCACCTTTGTCGGAACCAACGACAATCACCAACACGAGGAATAACAGAAGGACGCTACTGCCAATTACGCGTACGCCCGCCAGAGTGCCGTCATTTCTGGGGACCAGCCCCGCATTCTCAGTATGCCAGTCATGACACGTGCGCGTGAGAGTTGGTGAATCGAGACCGAGAGAGGGTGCAGATGGCGATGGCTCATCATATTGACTGTGTCCGTCTCCGTGTCCATAGCCATAGCCGAGCCGCCCGAACGTGGCAGAGGTGGGTACCGCGTCAGAGACAAATATAGAAACTGCGGCCGCTGTTTCCACTGCCGCATCGTGGCAAGGCAAGCTGTCTGTGGTCTGGCGACGCTGATCCGTCGGCATAGTGGATGCTGAGCTGGACGGGGTGGACGAGGACGTAGCTCCGCTCGGGTGGTGGGCATTGCGTCGTAGTGTAGTAGGCGTGCAGAGGACGACCGGCGTCGTGGTGACATAGTCGACATCGACATCGACGAGGTGTTGGGCGATATTGACGATCCAGGAGTGTACGGAACGGTTGGCCAAGCGATGTGCTAGGTCAAGAAGGAAGCAACAAAAGAGGCGGACGTGGAACCGCAGCACGTCGTCAGACATTATGAAGGGTCTAGGAGGAAATCGTGTTCTAACAACATCAAACAAATAATATGTCCCTTCATCACGGACATACTATCTACATCCTTCGCACTTGTAGCAAAATGATGCGATTTTACTGGGAAGGTAGATGCCAGAATCCTGTGTCACAACCGCACGACGTAGTCTCCCGTAGTAGGCAGGAAGCTCGGCGCAAAAATTGAAGTCATATCATGTTTGCTCCACTGATTCTGCCTCTTGGACGGTCGTATAGTGTAGTGGTTATCACTCGGGATTTTGAAGCTATAATTAAATTTCCCGAAACCCAGGTTCGAACCCTGGTACGACCTCTACATCTTTTTCAAGGTTATGTCAATCAGAGTCAACTACAGACATATTTGTCACTGCCAGCCTTTTTGTGGTGGTGGGGGCGCCCGTTTTTAGTATCTTTACTATCCCCCTGAAACGAGGCCGCTTGCTCACGGCGTGACGCACCCTTCGTCCTCTGAGTTGTGAACTTCAGTCTTCAGCAGCCCGGTAACCGGTTGGAGCGCTTCTGAGATATGCTTTCCTCTTTTAGACGGACTGGTCACCATCCGAAATCGTGTGCATGGTCGCAAATGTACCACAAACCGAGTCGGGACAGGGAGTATAGGCTGTGGTATCGGTTAGGAGGGAGTCGTGTGTACAAACTTGAACTCCTTGGTCGCGAAACTGCTTTTTGTTCGTCCGGCAAGTACAATTTCTACATGCCGTTGACGCATGGGCGCCACTGCCGTCAATTTTTCCTGGATACATAAATACTGGACAGGCAATGTTGTGGTAATGGATGTCATATGCAAATAATGGAAACCCCGGGCCCGGTTCGCTCCCTTGGCTCTGCCATTCTTTCAACTGTTCAATGCTATCCTGCCCAGAAGACAAGTCTGAGTCACATTGCACTGACGCACCAAGCAGTCGATATGCGGACAAGAAGAGAACCACCGTCTTCCAAAGGTCCTGCGAGCTATTACCATCATCAACCACCGTCCACTGATCGTGCTCTAGGTTCTTTTTCATTAAGGATCCCAACCCTCCTCATCCCAAGCCATCTATCCATGACGCAATTCTTACTCCCGAGGCGTCGGCCTCTTTTTAGTCGACTCTGGTTTCTATGGTTGAATCCCTTATTGTCGCTGGGATATGCTCGGCCTCTCGAGGCCTCGGACTTGTACGCGCTTCAGGATGACCACTCGTCGACTCGGATTGCCAACGCGATCCTCACGTCCTTTGAGCGCCAGCGGAAAGAGGCAGCGATATACAACGAACGACTGGCAAACGGTGACATTAGCCCTGGTCTGAAGGGTCTATGGTGGACCCTTCGTGGCGTCCGCGCAGAACGGGAAAAGGCCTGGAGGGACAAGCATGGGAAACGCAAAGCTAGTCTCATTCTTGCCATGAATGAGAGCGTTAAGTGGCTCTTCTGGTCTGCTGGAATATTAAAGGTCGTAGGTGACACTGCGCAAATCATCAGCCCGCTCATCATAAAGGTTTGAACTCCCATTATCGACCTTATATACAAAGTATATTTATCTCTCTGGTAGGCAATCATCACCTTTGCTGCCAAGTCGCATGCAGCACGTGCTGCAGGCAAACCTACTCCTCCGATGCGAACTGGTGTTGGACTTTGTTTTGTTCTCCTTATTCTACGGCTCATTTCATCATGGTGCACGCAACATTTCTTTTATCGTAGTATGGCCTGCGGCGTCCTCTTGCAGGGCGGTCTA
This sequence comes from Leccinum subgranulosum, assembly GCA_038091575.1. NCBI lineage: Eukaryota > Fungi > Basidiomycota > Agaricomycetes > Boletales > Boletaceae > Leccinum > Leccinum subgranulosum. The sequence goes on from JBBPOS010000147.1 coordinate 17,294, forward strand.
ATCACTGCAATCTACTCACGAGCCCTTTCGTTATCTCCTCGCGCCCGCAGAGAAATGACAAATGGCAGGCTGGTGAACCACATCTCCACCGATGTTTCCCGAATCGAGTTCTGCATGGGTTATTTTCACATGTCGTGGACTCTACCCATTCAACTCACTATCTGTCTCATCTTGCTCCTCATAAATCTTGGTCCGAGCGGGCTAACCGGCTTTTCCCTTCTCGTCGTTGCAACGCTAGCCAATACGATGGTGATGAAACGTTTCTTCCGCATGAGGATGAAGGGCATGATCTGGACAGACAAACGTTCCAAATTGATCCAGGAGATGCTGAACGGTATGAGAGTAATCAAGTTATTTGGATGGGAGATACCCTTTTTGAAGCGAGTTGCTGAATATCGCCAGCTTGAAATGCGGTATGCTATTCTATCCCCCGACTATTTGCACTTAACTCGTCTTTCCAGTTACATACGAAAGCTTCTTGTCCTTCGAGCTGGCATGAACGCGTTTGCGTCATCGCTCCCTGTACTAGCAAGCATGGTCACATTTGTTACTTACTCGTTAGCCGGCCATTCGTTGTCCGCCGCAAATGCCTTCTCTTCTCTTACCCTCTTTCAACTCGTCAGGATGCCTCTCAGGCTTCTCCGTACGTGTCCCCTTGGATTCCGTTGATCCAGCTAAGTTGTTCTGCTCTTTAGCCACATCATTTGGTTCCATTGCAGACGCTCTCGCCGCATGTGAACGTCTCTATGAGGTTTTCGAGACTGAAACGTCGGATAGAATTCTATCGATCAGCAAGGATCTAGATGTTGCAGTCAGGATAGATGGTGCAGACTTTACTTGGGAAAGTCCTTCCGAAAAATCTGGGGATCTACAGACAAGGCACGATCGGCTGGGTGCGCACGGCGGGCGCAGTGGAAAATACAAAATAATGACAACACCAATACCACAATCGGTTGATGAGTTCAATGTCTTCAAACTTCAGGGTATCAACATGGAAATTCCTCGTGGTCAGCTTGTTGCCATCGTCGGGGTAGTGGGGGCGGGCAAAACATCACTACTCCAGGGCGTGGTTGGTGAGATGAGACGGGTTTCCGGCACTGTCGAATTTGGTGGTTCCGTTGCTTACTGTGCTCAGACTGCCTGGATTCAGGTATGATTTCTTATTCTCCAGATCACCATTATGAAGCATTAACATATTTGATCCAGAATGCGACAATTCGGGAGAATGTATGTTTCGGGCAGCCTTTTGAAGAGGAAAGATATTGGAAAGCTGTCCATGATTCCTGTCTGGAATCAGATTTGCGGGCGCTTCCTAGCTACGACCTGACCGTGGTCGGCGAGAAGGGTATTTCGCTTTCCGGTGGTCAGAAGCAACGAGTTAACATCTGCCGGGCTATATACCGTAATTCGGATATCATCATCTTTGACGTTCGTCCTCTTTTTTATTTTTTTATCATAAAATTAAATCCTTGACATTCGTTCATCGCTAGGATCCCCTCTCTGCACTTGATGCTCATGTCGGGAAGGCCGTATTCTCCAACGTTTTCAAGCATGGTACAAATGGCAAAACTCGAATTCTTGTTACGCATGCCTTGCACTTCTTGCCAGAAGTCGATTACATCTATACATTAGCTGATGGCAAGATTGCTGCACATGGTACCTTCGACGTACTGATGGCTAGAGGTGGATCATTTTGCAAGTTTGTGGAAGAATTTGGCTCGAAGGAAGACAATAGGGATGAGAACGCTGAGGATGAGATTGGACCTGTTCGTAACACGGAACGCGAAGGGTGCAGTACCAAAGGCAACACAATGATGCGAGAAGAAGAGCGGAATATTGGCGCCACCTCACTCAAAGTTTACCAGAAATACATGTCTGCCGGAAATGGTACGGTGCTTGCACCAATTCTGTTGGTGTCTATTGCTATTTTGCAAGGCTCTAGCATCATGTCGTCGTATTGGTACGCACATTCTACTTCTTTATTGATATGGTTTTCACCTCAGTATCACCAGGCTCATCTACTGGGAGGATAAGAAGTGGGGTTATACGCAAAGTTTCTACGTACGTCATCTCCTTCCCCCCTTTGTAGTGTCTCAGCTCAGCCTCGTAGATGGGCATTTATGCCACGCTCGGTATTGCTCAAGCGGTCGCCTTGTTCTTTATGGGTTCCGCCTTTGTAATGCTTACTTCGCATGCGTCGCAAGAATTGCATAAAGTGAGTTCCTGCAGTCTTCGCGAACAATGTTACTGATAAATATTCAATACTCTCAGCGCGCCATTGTCCGTGTCCTGCATGCACCTATGAGCTTATTTGAAACAACTGTGAGTTAAGGTTGCATTCGTAATCACAAGTCTCTGATCTTCATATCCCCCCAATAGCCTCTTGGCCGCATCATTTCCCGCTTTGCTAAAGGTATATTCAGCGAGCTTTGAATATCCTCTTTGCTAAGTATTCCATAGACACAGACACACTCGATAATTCGATGAGCGACTCCCTTCGCACGATAAGTTCCACTGTTTCCAACATATTCGGCGCTACCATCATTATATCCGTTATCATGCCTTGGTTTTTGTTGGTCAACTTTTTTGCGCTGATTTACTTTATCTTTGTTGCCGTCTTCTATCATGCGAGTGCAAGAGAAATAAAGGTACGTCTTTCGTGTGATATATCTACATGAAAGTTCATTTCGATTACAGCGGCTCGGTACGTATTTATTCAACTCCAGACTATCACTTCATTTGGTTGTTGATCAATCACAGATGCTATCCTACGCGGCTCTTTGTATGCTCACTTTTCCGAATCGTTGTCGGGATTGACGACGATTTCTGCATACGGAGAGACAGACAGGTTCAAGAGAGAGAATATTGAACACGTTGATATCCAGAACCGGTGAGTTACAATGGGCATTGTACGAATCGTTGTAGACTCTGAATGGATTCCCAGCGCATTATGGTTGGAGATCGCGAATCAGGTAAGCGTATTGCTAGTGGTCGTTGTATGATTGCCCATTTGTCTGGCTAGCGCTGGCTCAATTTCCGCGTGGACGGCCTTGGAGCGCTCCTTACCTTTGTTGTTGCTATTTTGACGGTTGGTACCCGCTTCAATGTTTCTCTCCGGGACAGACCGGATTGGTTCTGTCATATGTGATCAGGTTGCAAATGGTATGTCACAAAAAGTATCGTTGGCAGGCTCCAAGGTATTGGTGTTGATATGCCAATCAAGACTCTCGGATGGATGCTTCGTCACCTTGCGGAGGTGGACAACAACATGAACTCCGTGGAACGAATTATCTACTACGCCGACGAAGTCGAACAGGAAGCACCACACTACATCAACTCAAATACAGTTCCTTCTTCCTGGCCCTCCGAAGGCCGGATTGTCATGAAAAATGTATTTATGAAGTATCGGCCTGCGTTACCTCTTGTTCTTAAAGGTTTGTGCATGACCATTGCACCAGCAGAGAAGATTGGCATTGTTGGCAGGTACTCAACGATTCTCTGCACCGTAACTCCCTTCATTCACGAAGTTTGCAGAACTGGAGCAGGGAAATCGTCAATTATGACGGCTCTATATCGACTCGTGGAACTTTCATCGGGAAGCATACAAATTGATGGAGTCGATATCTCGACAGTTGGGCTAGAACAGCTGAGAAAGGGGCTAGCGATCATTCCACAGGACGCCGTGAGTGCCACACAAGGAGACCGAGACGCAGGACTGACCGCTGTTTTAGTTCCTTTGTAAATTCATTTACCTGTTTAACCGTGTCGCTTGGCTAATGTGTTGACCAGTCGCTGGCACTCTGAGGTCTAACCTAGATCCTTTTGGATTGTATGATGACGCTTGCCTCTGGGATGCCCTCAAGCGGGCGCACCTCGTCGACGCAGACGAGAAACTACCTCGTCCGCCTTCGTCAGCCACGCGAAGCGACGAGACACTACTTCTTTCGCCTTTGACAGACACGGAAAGCGATGAGGCACTACCTCTTCTGCCATTGTCAGCCACGCAAGGCGACGAGATATTACCCCTTTTGCCTTTGACAACCACCCAAAGCGACCAGGTTGTTAATCGTTTTGGCCTAGATACTCCAATTGACCATGACGGCAGTAATCTGTCAGTTGGTCAGGTATGGTTTTCTTTTTCTTCTTACTTGGTTATTGATCGCTTCCCAGCGATCATTGGTATCCTTGGCACGAGCTTTAGTCCACGAAGCGAAAATCCTCATCCTGGATGAAGCAACAGGTACAATCTTGTGCATTCCTTGGGTGATATATCAGGAGCTCAAATCTTATGTCTGCAGCATCCGTAGATTACGAGACCGACAGAAAGATCCAAGATACGATCGCGACAGAATTCAACGAGCGTACCATTTTGTGCATCGCTCGTACGTCTCTTATGTCGTTCCCCTGTGCTTTTGTCGACCGTTATGCAGATCGTTTGCGCACAATCTTATCATACGACCGCATCTGCGTTCTTGACGCTGGTACGGTTGTTGTGAGTATTCCCCTTTCTGCATAGAAGCATCTGCTGATAGAGGACCATGAACTAGGAATTCGATACTCCGGCGGACTTGTTCAACATTCCTGATGGAATTTTCCGCGGAATGTGTGATAGGTCTTCTATCTCACTGGAGGATGTCTGCTGTGCGTCGAAGCGGTACTAAGAAAAGGAGCCCGGAGGGATCCGGTCGTCCACGACTGTTTACTGTGTCATGTCACTTCTTTTCTTATTTGCAACGCGGCACGCACCCCACAGTCCTTACATATTCCATATTAACACAGCAACCTTCCGCTCATTCTGTTATGGACATTCAGTGTCTTTACTAGACGATACACTACTTTTCAATATTAACATCTCGGCTGTTATACTTACCTTCTGGCATGGCTTCTTCAGCTTGCCTTGCTTCATAAGATGTACATTCGCTCGTTTTCACTTTCCACAGAAAGACACGTAATCGTACGAACTTCAAGAAGGGTCAAGCTTCTCGTCGTCAATCTATTTAGAGACGCTTCTTTTCGTTGGACCTGATAGTATGTTCAAGCCGACTATTTCCATCACGGCTTGCAGGCCTCCGGCCGGTCCTTCAGCACGCCGCTTCTACTCGCCAAGCTCACTGGCACGCCCGTTTTCTTTTCAAGAGCAAATGATGCGAGTAAAGTATCCCGGTACGGTCCACGGAGACGGGATTAGTTTACATTGGAGATGCCTCGTACTTTTCTAGATCGCATCTGTGCTTCTTCCGCAACGTTACTTTTCTCGCTATAGCTTCCCGGCTCTGGATGCGCCGAATATAAGTATGTACCACTTGCCATAACAACCAGGGGTACCCATTCGAGGCTTTCGAGCACCCCGTTGTCCACCACTGAGGTCGCTGAACGACTACGACGGCCTCGAGGCAGAGATGCAGAGCCTCGTCGACGTTTCAACCCTGATTTTCAAGGACCCGTCGTCAAGTCACGCCCTACGTCTTCGGAGAGTAAGTAAGACGTCGAGATCGTTGATGGGATGGTGATGGGCGTGATTGGGGTCGAAGTGTTTCAATGTTCGGATTCGTTCGGATCCACCCGTGGTCACGGTGGTGATATTAATCAATATCGAGGGGGGCAGCGCTGAGCAACCCGGATCCGCCCCTTGCGAGACGTTGCATCATTTTTTTTTGAGAGAGAGAACCCGTCGTAATCCTTGTCCTCGGAGACACATCCTCAGAGGATGGCCCCACATGGTCTCCGTTCGCGCATCATGATATCGTTCACATCAGTTGATGTGTGATTCCCCCTTGCAGTTTCGTGAATCTCAAAACTGGAAGACTCTGGCAACGTCCATGCACGAGGAAAGGAAAGGGAAAGAACGTTCGTCCCTGGACGACTTTTGGTAATTGTGGTGCATTGACGGAGGAAGAGGGGGGCTTTGATTGGAATATGAAAAGAAAGAAGGAAAAGAAAGAGCGCAAAACCGAACTCGTTTCCAGATTCGCCAGTGCGTCGGCAAGGCAAGTGACGTGAAACTTGTCAGGACTTGTTCTCTTACTACTTCCTCGGTTTACATGGTACAGCAACAAAAACTGCGACAGGTCCCCACTTGAACACGCCGAGACAAGGAAGAAACAACGCAGCATCAACGAGCTAGGACCAGTTTGGAAGTGCAAGGCACAACACTGTATCTACATTTCGTCAACGCTGGAGAGGTGACCGGTTGACCCCCGCGCTGCGTGTGGAAGCTGCCCTGACTTATCTCCGTCTCCGTACTTCACTTCCGCGTTATCATCGAGTTGCACTCGCATCACCATACCACCCTGCACCAAAAAGTTTCCCGCGTTTTCTTATTGCTACCACACAGAAGATACACCTCAGACGCACCACTATATCTTCAGGTGAATACAACTCTTCCACCCAGTTTTTGACGCTAACCCGAACAAGCTTTACAAGTATACCCGGGGACCTCGCGGGCGACTCCCGGATTCAAATAACGCCTCAGCCTCGAGGTGCGAAAACTTTGCAGTTTTTTCGGTAATACGCGCGGATTACGGTGCCACTTCATACAATACCTGATCGGAAAGGAGCGAGCACATATACGTACACCTCTTCCACCACCGTTTCTCGATCCAAACTCAAACGAGATTTTGTTCGGACAGAACCGACTTGTGTCATCGCCTGATTAGAGTCTTCTTTTTCGGCCGATAGGACACAAACATGCTACTAGAAGAGCGACGTGACGAGTCGGGGGCGGAACAGGAGGGTGCAGAGACCAGTCAAGGCGGAGATTCAGATTTGGGGTCTGCCATGAGGATCGTGGGCGGCGGAGGCGTGGATGAGGCGTGTCATGAAAAGGACCGAGAGGCCGTGTTTTCGGGTGACGCTAGCGAGGGTTCGGCGGGCACAGCGGTCGCAGATGTCATTTCTGGCGAATCAGCGACGGAGGAATGGAGTCGGAAGGAGGAGAAGAGCCCGGCTGGGGGAGGTGGGGAGACGGTTGGAGTCCGTGAAGATCAACACGAGGCTCGGTCAAATCGCCGCGTGGGTATTGTGTGTGCGCCTTCAAATTACAAACGCCCTCAGTCACTGCAGGATCTCAAGTTGGACGGAGGTCGTCGTCTTGGCACGACTAGTATCAGCACCGCCGGTACACCTCGCAGCGCTTCCACCGGGACGACTATTACAAGTGCAACTGCAGCACCTACTGCCTCTGGTCCGCCAGCCATCCCTCCGCGCTCACCTCTCCGTCCTCGTACTCTCAATCCCATATTCCCTCCAGCTCTCGTCGGAACAACACCCAAAGCAACCGCCTTTGACATCGCCATCGATCCTACCCCACTTATCGACTACGACGACGACGACGACGACGCTCAGCTGATCCTAATGCCTTCCCTTCGCGAGAGCTTTGGAGGCTCTCTGACGGTCCTGCTTGCTACCCTCGAGGCGGAGACTCTCCACGACAAAGCCTTGCCTCTTCCACCGGACCAAGAAGACGAGCTCAACATCGACTACAGCGATGAGATAGAAGAAGAAGACTATGATCCAGATCAGTCCCAGCCCTCTTCTACGGACAGCCTCACCCTCGGCGTTCCTACAAGCCCTGCTCCCACGGGGCCTACTACACCCAATCAACCGACTGTCATGTCAAAGAGAGTCCATGCCCTGCGCGAGCTGCTCTCTTCAGAACGCGCATACGCATCGGATCTAGCATTGATCCGCGACATACACATTCCACTCGCTCTAGGCAAGTCACCTCTTTTTATGACCGTCATGACTGATCCTTGAACGTGATTTACATTGCAGGGCAACCCGCTCCTTTCAACACCAATGGCACCTCCAGCCCGCCACCCTTCTCGCCCGGTTCTGGCTCGGGTTCATCAACACGAACGGTATCCACCGCTTCCGACTCTTCTACAGCTTCTTCACAGCTTGGCCCCCCAATGACCCGTGACGACGTACGCATCATATTTGGGAATATCGGCGATTTGGCAATGTTCTCAGATCACTTTGTCGACCGCTTGGAGGAAGCCCTCGGTGGCGCCCTCGACGGCGGCGGTGGCGAAGATACAGTTGGAGCATTGTTTCTTGAGATCGTGAGTGTGCATGTTCTCTGTCTCTGCATCGCTGATTCACATATTGTCGGTTGTTGTCCACAGATCCCAGCCCTCGAACCCCCTTACAAGACATACATCACTCGTCACCCAACCGCACTTGCCCACCTCAATGCCCTTCCTCCCTCTTCAGCTCTCTCAGCTTACTTGTCTCACACCCGGACGCTCGCATCTTCGCTGACTCATGCCTGGGATCTTCCATCTCTCCTGATCAAACCGGTACAGCGGCTTCTCAAGTATTCGTTGCTTCTTGGTGCCATCATGGACGCCACTCCCGACTCTCACGGTGACCGTCCGGCGCTCGTAAAAGCTCGCGAACGAATGGAGGAAGTGGCCAGAAGCGTCAACGAGGACCGTCGGCGTTGGGAAGTCGTGCGCGAAGTTCTCGGAGGTGCTCCCATCCCCATTTCCAACGGGACGGGCAAATCAAAGAAAGGAAACGGCACTGTCAATGTTGGCGTGGGCGCTGCCGCTTCTGCACACCTAAGTCGGATAAAGACACTTCGCGTGCCTAAGAACAGGGATGTCGTGGAGAACGCCTCCGATAACGCAGAAGCCATCGAGGTGGCAAGATTGGAAGGCGAGTTGCAGCGGTATGCGGTGTTCCTGGACAGGCTGGCCAAAGACGTCAAGGACTGGCGACTCACTATGCGCCACGCGTTGGTCGCGCTATGGCAATGGGGCATCACTTTTGGCGCCGTATTGGGGCTCACCCCTTCGCCGGCCGCGTTGGACGAGTCCTATGCCGGCGAGGAGCCTGATTCCGAGGGACGATCGGAAGCGTACGATGCCTTCACGTTGTTGTTGGCCAGCCTTCCGAGTCTCTGTGCGGACATCGAGCAAGAACTGCAAAACTCGTTCATTCCTTTCCTTTGCGACCTGAAGGGTATGATGGAGCCCCCGACGAAGCTCCTGAGGGCGATGCACTCACTCGAGCCGCTGCACGTTGCACTCCTTCACACGCCCTTTCCGCAGTCCAAATCTCGTCGATCGGCGACCGCTCTGTTGACTGCATCGCAGTCCTACTTGGCCTTGCGCTCTGCGTTGTCATCTGAGTTGCCCATTCTTTTGCGAGCGATGAACAGAGCTACGGGGTTGGCGGTATATATGATTGCAGAGCGCCAGGCGGCGTTCTATGCCGCTGTAGGAGAGCGGTGGGCTGAGCTATGGGATGCGCTCAGGGTGGATGGAGAGAGATGTGGTGCAGCTGAGGAGACGTTGCGAGTGTGGTGGGAACGATGGGGCGATGTCGAGGGACGCCTTTCGGTAATGAAGATCGTACACAAGGACAAGTGGTGGGCGGAGCGAGAGAAGGAGCTGCGGGACCAGGCTGCGAGGGTTGACAAGGAACGGGAGTGTGCCCGGGAGAGCAACGGGAGGGAACGACCGACGAGGAAGTCGACCGCGCCATCGTCGGCGATACCGACGCCCGAGTCTGGACGTTCATCCACACACCAACCATCGCCGATCCCTTCGTTACAAGGAAAGCGGCATGGCCATCAGCACCAGCTATCGAGCGACACGACGCCTGCGAACCGCAGACGTAGTGGGAGTACCTCGACCACGCTGCAGCGCCGACCATCTGATGAATCCCTCCGCTCGGGCAAGTCGACCAAGTCGAATGGCAAGTCCAGCCGGAGCAGTCGAGCGGACGACGAGCCGCCCGTGCCCGTGCCTCGTCTCAAGCCCAACTTTGCCCAGGTAAACGGCATTGGGCCACAACGAAGGAAGAGTAACCCCGCAATCTCGCCCCTGCAAGCGACACCATCGCAGTCTTCGCAGGTCTTTGTGGACTTTGAAACCCACTACCCGCCGTCGCCGCTGACCCTCGACATATTTGATGCTGAGGAGCTGGATTCGGAGTATCGTGGACGGACTCGACGACGATCGAGCCTCAAGAGTAAGCTCACCGACACATTCCGGCCTACGCATCACCGTCGATCCTCTTCCGTCAAGTCCCTGGGTGCACCGTCATCACTCGCGCCATCATACCACTCGTCAGACGCACCTCTACCACCATACTCCCCTTCGCACAACCCACAGACGCAGACGCAGACCGCCAATGGCTCTGGGTCTGCTCATCAGACACGTCCATCGCCCACGCTCGCCGCCACTCGCGCGCTGTACACCACCCGGGCGATCCACCCCTGCCTCCCGCCTACTGGTGTTTCCTATCGCGGCCTTCCATTCTTCCAGCTCGTGTATGGTGACTCGTTTGACGTCTTGCGTGAATACGGACACCCTTCGACGCACGTGGACCTCCCGCTCTATGTAGATGACGGGGAGGACTGTCTGCTTCTCGTGCGGGCGAGAAGTAAGGGTGGTGGGTACGAAGCGGGCGATGTGGGTTGGGCCCTGGCGAGTTTCTTATTGCCTGTCGACTGATCAGCAACGTGTTGTTTCCAGCACACTGATGGGGCATGCGTGGAGGATGTTACTGCCTGGTCGGATATTTTTAGGGTTTGCTTCGATACGATACGCGCGCTGGCTCTTCCTTCTCCCTTTCACTGCCCCCTCCCTCCTCACCACTGCATTATCTATCTGTCGTTACGAACGCACGCACGCATGCCACACACCCATTCGGAGAACATGGATAGACCCGCACACATTTTTGATTTTTGCCCACCCCCTTCATACCCCATAACCCCCGCGACCGCCCTGGGCTATACCTCCGACAACTTCCCACACATCGCCCCCCGTTGCACACTATGGATTGAGATATCGTGGCATGTTTCATAGGCTGGCGAGGCTAGAGCTTTTTTGGTGTTCTCTACATCCAATCATACATACATAGACGTCTTGTACTAATCTGTACGGCTTGACTGGCATTAGCATCGCTTTGCTGACTTTTTTCCTCCTCTATTTCGGTGCATGCATTTACCTTTCTTCGTATTTTTCTCATACCTTCCTTCGTCCCCTCCCCTTTTCGTTTTCCCTTTTTCGTTTTCCTGTTATCTAGTTTTCTTGGTTTTGCCGTCCGACGGTGTTCGGCGTGTAGCATATGACATGGGTGACTTCATTTGACTGATATCGATCAACTCGTACCAGAATACATGTATACGACATTTGTGGAATAAATAGGTCTCATGACCGTGACAAGTCATCATTTCCAGCGGCGTTCTCCGATTCCAAATTCGAGAACAATGCACGTTCCCCTCACTCTCGATACGGTGACAACAAACGGGACTGCAATGCCTATCTTCGCATGCGGTATTGACGGCATAATTTGACTTCGTATGGTTCCGTGCTCTGCGTAATACGTAACGCGTATCGGTATTGATCATATCTAGCAGGCTCTCCGGAACCAAAAATCAACAAGTAAGCTTGTGGACAAAACGGAAGCAATTTTGACAACTTGGGGTCTTTTTATGTAACTTGTACATGTTCCCCAATGCCCTCCGACTCGACCGTGGGTTTCTTCAAGGCCAAGGTTGGCCCCGGCATCATAGTGGGTTTTCGTCATGTCGTCATTGACGTTACTTCGATCAGCCAATTGCGCTAACCATTTACATATTATAAGTACCCACAAATCCGAGCTTGTGAAGGCAGAAACCTTGCTTGTTCGTTCCCACGATCATCGGTGTTGGAGTCTTGGAGAAAACCTTGTAAAGCAAGGTAACTCCGACTCCACCCTAGAACCACCTCCGCGATGATATTAGTACGATCAGCGAAAATGCTGAACTTGCCGCCGCATCAGCATTTCTAGCACTATATGTAATAGTGGCCTGTGCAAAATCACGGAACGATACCCTCAAATTACAGCATCAAATTGGCACGCTTCGCCGACGTGCCCGAAAGTCAGGAATCGGACGACAGCGCAGAAAATTCTCGTCACTTGTGGGGCACCGGGTTTCGCCAATAGAATCTGGAACGAAAAATGAGTACGTGTTTAAAATCAATATCCAAGCAAATAGGCATGGCCCGAGTCATGCCTATCTGCCGCCACATGGGCATTATAATACTCCTTCAGTTTGTGAAAGGAATCAAAGCTTTCCATCGATTGAATCAACCAGGAACTAGTGACAACGTGGATTTTGAATGCCAAATCGATACCACGTACTTCGTATAGGTGTGCAGTTCTCAAAAATATCATTATTTCGACGTACACTGACGAGTGCGGAAGGTAATACATACATGAAGCTGGCGTTTTCGTCCCGTGAGTCACATCACAACCGCATTGCGCTTGGTTTAATCAGATAACCACGTCAAAGCGCACGATGCAGCATGTAAACCAGTGGGTACAGCAGATATGCCAAATCGGTACCACATATAGGTGGGCACACGACCAGTCGTTCTCAAAATTATTATTATTTCGTGTGCGGAAGGCACATGAAGGTGGCGTTTTCGTCCTGTGCGTCACATCACAACCGCATTGCGCTTGATTTAATCAGATAACCACGTCAAAGTGCACGATGCGGCACGTAAACCAGTGGTACGGCAGATATGCCAAATTGGTACCACGTATAAATGGTCGCAAGACGAGTCGTTCTCAAAATTATTATTATTCCGACATTACGACTGAGTGCAGAAGGCACATGATGAAGGTGGCGTTTTAGTTCTGTGCATCATTACAACCGCATTGCGCTTGGTTTTATCAGATAACCACGTCAAAGTGCACGATGCGGCATGTAAACCAGCGGGTAGTACCGGCAGATTCACGTACACAAGCTTACAGAGTACGAAATAAACGTATCAGCAATCCGATTTGCATCGGGTCACATGAATCGACCGACCAACCATATGCGGTGCACCCTGCAGATACTGTACCATTTCGATCGATTCAAGTTCGTCAGGCCATGTGACGCGTGACAACATTTACCAAATATTTCCGTCAGATGCCCGTGTGACGCGTGACAGACGAATTGATCGAAATGGTACAGTAGTACATACTATCACCACCCGCTTATCATTCAAATGTGCTGAATATATCCTGGAGGGGATTCCAAGACGTGTCTGGTTGCTTCCAGAAGTCAAAGCGAACACGAACGATGAGTGACGCGAGCGAACCACTTAGTATCCTTTTCGGCTAATACTAGATCTTGCACATCAATGAAACCCAGATGCGGCCGCATCAGCTGCAGCGTTCTTGTTGATGGGCCAGCCGCTTGCAGCGACACTCGGACATCCCGATATATATATATATATACAGAAGATTCCTATCGCAGCACGAGGTTGGTGCACCCTTGCCAGGCAGAACATTCGACCGTACCTTGTTTCATTCATTCACTGCGTGAACATGATCGAGGGTCGGGCTTTCCCATGCCAAGGTTGGTTGGGTAGTAGAACGGGCCCGGATATGTGGCGTCATGACTCCCCATCACTGACTCAATTTGCCGCGCTCTAACCTTTTGTTCCACAGGAAATTTTAAATCTCATGGAAAAAATGACCAAGCTAGTACCCGTAAGGGAAGATGAGGTGGAGGACAAGACGAGTCGCTCGACTTTCTGTGTTTCTATTGACTTCCTTGCCATTCTAGAACACACTGTGAGGCGACCGCATGGTTGCTCATTACCTAGCACAATTTCGCCTTTTGCACCCAATTATTCGTGCAACAGAAACGCGTCACTGCTAGTCACTGGCTCTATCTATCCCGAAGTTTGTGTCCACTTCTACCTTGGCATCAACAAAAACCGTGGTCAAAGGTGAACAATGGCATCGATTTGGGGGTCCCAGCGTTGAGAGAATGATTGAAGGCCTTGTTTTGCTTCCTTCACTTTTCCTTCTTTATTTTCATGACAGATTACCACTGTGGGTCGCGTTCCGACCATTTCAAAGCGGTATTTTGACAGACAATCACGTCATAGCGTCGTAGCGAGATGGAACCTATCAGGTCCAGAATGACATTGACCTGTTTGACAACACTCACATAGCCGAATTTCTCCAATCAGAACTCTCAAATTATAACGAAAAAGGATAATCCAGGGTTGCTTCGCTTGCCCAAAGGAGTGAAATCCCTGATCACGTTGGTGGCGTCTTAGTACCAGGTTACCGCAGACCATGTGCACGATGCCCGTACACCTCGGGTTTCCAGGTGGTAGGCCGGGGGAAAAGGTGGCCATTTCCCACCCGTGTCGCATGGTTGCGTGAGTTGCGTGAGCCAGCGTGTATGCGGTCGCAAGCACCTGACAACCTTGAATGTAGTTTGTCATTGTTGGGATGGCCTTGGGACGGTGGTGAGAACGAGAACAGTATATTCGGCATGCAACAAACTTTGGAAGAACACAGGATTCTGATTCCTTTCCGAGAAGAAGAAAGAAAAGTGGGGAAGGGGAGAGGAGAGAAGAAGGACGCTCGATATAATACAACACGAGACACGAAACAATCACACTGAAGGAAACACATAACCCCCCCCCCTTTTTTTTTTTTCCGAAAAAACAAGGAAAACATGAAAAACAAGCATCAGGATAAAGCAGGAGCGATCAGAACCGAATGTGTTCGGGCTCGTGTTCCTCAGGTGGGACAACTTCACCCTTGGCGTCAAGCGGCCAGAGCGAATATTTGAAAAAGTTGGTCGGGTCATACGTTTCCTTCACTTCACAGAGCCTCTTCCAGTTCTCTCCGAAGCACGCCATGACGCGGTTCGGCTGTTCATGCCTCCCTAGGAACTGCTCATAGAGTTGTAACACCTCTACACCATCGAGCACGAAAATACTTACACTGGGTAAAGGACCACCGACGGTGACAGGGGTGAGTGTTTCGGAAATCCACTGAATTCAAGCAACACATCATGAGTAGACCGACGGGGTAAAAAGAAGGAACGTTGTCACGCGTACCTCCTCGGCAGACTCGACGCAACGTGGATCCTCAAAGTCGATGTCCCATTGATGAAGTGCAGTAACGATAAACGATGCTTGACGCTGCGACTTTGGCAAGCAGCTATCCTCGAAGTCGACCAAGGCACCGCCAGCGAGTTCGAAGAGCCAAGCTGCGCAAACACAACGTTTTCATCAGCGCAAGTTGACTCCAACTTAGAAGCAATCCACAAGTTACGTACTGCAACCAATAGGTGTGTCGGCGAATTGTAGCACTGTTTTGTTGATGATATCATCGGGAAGTGAGTTGATGAGGGCAGAGCGAATGTACCACTTGTTTCCAGCTGCGTCCGCGTGCCGTCAATCATCCCTTCTGCGTTGAAGGTGGGCGTTAATGACGTACCGTTACCTCTCAGCACTTGTGCAACACTGTCCTGTTGATGCAGGAAGGACTTCTCGTCCACTTCGTTTAGCAAGCAACGTTCACCGTCCCAAGACGAGATGGCCTGAAGAAATTCTTGCCCCTTGACTTTAGGTCCGACGTAGCATATCTGGATAACGACGAGGGAGTCTTGGCCAGCAGGTCCCGCAGTGAGGAGAACATTTGCATAGAGTTCGCGTGGTGCACCCTTTACACAGTCACGGAAGTGCTTGATGAGAGATGGCGCAGTTGCTCGGTGAAAACGACTGCAGATAAAAAATAAGTCAGTGAATAAAACCACAATCAGCGGTAATACTCACTATACGAGACTGCCAGCGAACACCACAGGAACAGGGAAAGCTTTGGCTTTATATCGTGTAACGACACCGAAAGCCGGACCGGCTCCGCGAAGCGCCCACCAGAGATCTAAATTACCGTCAGTAGCCTGAACCAACACAACAGCGGGATGGACTACTAGCCTGGATTTTCTTTTTCGCTGGCGATCACGATGCGCCCATCTGCAAGCACCACCTCAGCCTCGACCACATTGTCAATGCTTAGTCCACGAAGACGACCGAGGAAGCCGAAACCTCCAAGGAGCATGACAGCAGAACCGGCTGGATGAGCGGCGCTGGAAATAGGTCATTCAGTCATGATGATCCTCCCGACATTTCGGGTAAGACGGTACATACAAAGGGATGTGATATGGCACCGCGGTACGTCCACCTGACAAGGATTGCGCTTCCAAGGGGTTGGCGGCACAAAATTGATCAATTTCCTTTTGCCTCATTCCTGCACCAAAGGTAACATAAGCATGCGAGTGAATAGGGGTTGCATAGGTGAGCATGTTCGGTTCGGAGGCGAGGAACGCGGGAGAAGCAAACATTGAACCGGGTAATTGCCGCACAAGTCGGGACGTCGAAGGCACGGCCGGAGGATCCTGGATTGGGCCGTCGTCGAGGTACCCAAATGGATCTGCAGCTACTGCAGGGGAGCAGACGAGAGGCTGGAAAGAAGGAAGGGGGAGAAGTCCCGGTAGAACGGTCGCTGACTGTTTGGTAGCACTGTCCGGCGGTAATTCCCAAGCAACCTCACTAGGTACCGTAAAGCTGAGAGCGGCCTGAGGCGGGGCTTCGTCGCCCGTAGGAGCATCATCCAACCTTTGCCGATTAGTCGGACGGAAAGGTTGGAAACCGTCCGGATGTAAAAACGCTTCGACCAACTGGGAAGACGCAGCATACAAACGGAGCTCTGCGTCATCATCTCTTCTACGTTTGCCACTCGCCGCCGCAATATCCGAGTTGTTCGCCGCTACTCTTCCCTTACCCTTGCTTCCAGGCGGCGGCATGCTTCTGATACTCGTAAAGGTCCCATCATCTTTTGGTGACTCGATTTCTGCTTGGACTATCTTGCTGAGATCGACGATGATATCGCCACCGACGGCCCAGCCAGCAGTACCATAACCGCCCGCTTTCACAGAGATGGAGAGAGAGTGGGCTTGACAAAAACGGATGATTCTAAAAGCGTGTGGTGGTGTCAGAGGCAGATATACACGTGTTCCCGATGCGTCCTTGCAACTCACTGGCTAACGTCTTGAGCATCCAACGGGCACGCAACGGCCAAGGAGGCGACCTTGACGTCGCCGTTGAACATCTTGGAGTAGTGCGCGAAACTACAGGTATTGGCATGAGTGAAGGTGAAGAACAAGATCAGACACCTACTCAGGATCCGCTGGGAGATGGACGGCGCCACGTATGGCACCTGAGAGCTCTGCGACGAGCTTGTGGGATAGGACAAGGGGAAGAGTCTGTGCGTTTTCTTCAGCCATGGCGATGCAACGAAGATAGAAAGGGGAGTGATGCAGAATGAAGACAGACGACGACGGTCTTTTAAGGGTGTGGTGGACTCCTAGTAGATCATTGGACTTGATTTTTATGGACAAATTTCCGCAGGGAGTCAGGTGGACTAGTAGTGTGACGTGAAAGACACAGGAATTATTGCCACCGGCGAATGAACTTATCGATCTGCTGCAATGCGGACGAGGCGGTGAAGTCGCTAGCCCCTCGAAGATCTTGGCCGCATCTACATACTCGGAAAGTCCATCAGAAATAGTAGTGTGGGTAAAACGCTAAGGAGTTACGTTCTACCCATATGTATCAATCCATAACCGGCTCCAAGCCAAACTTCATAACGCCTAAACCAGGAACACACCAATAGGCCCTAGGCCTCATTTCTCCAGGTGGCTGCGCACTGCGCGAACAGTATTCAATCCTATCGGTCCTTGTAGAAGGCAGTCCGGTGGTGCCCACCCTCAAAATTTTCAGCGCCCATCAGCACCACTGACGATATTTGAACTCTGGAGAGAGTTCATGCCGCAATCGCCGAGTCACCCCCCGGCCGGGCATGTTTCTCCGCGGCCAAGATCGGCGCTGAGAATACCGGATCCCGGGCCTACTATGGCGGCATACCATATCCGAGTGACGTCCTTGGTGCGCTTATTGGCCACCCCACAACACGTGCGAAATTATCATTATCCATTCCTCGACAGAATGAAAGTCACGTTGGCCAGACCCGCGAGTACCAGGGCAATAAATGGATTCCCCGCCCGCATTATCGGGTTCAATTCTGATTGTTGGGATAAATAGTTGACTTACTTCATTGGTGCCAATTCTCATGCCAAGTGTTTGAAGGAGTTAAAGAGCAGATTGCATACTCTACGGAATCAAATGACAGGTGGTGATCTACATCATCATTGACGTGTCTTCCTTCGAATATCATAACGAGCAGCGACCGACTCATGGTCAGTGGCGGCAGTTGAGAAATTCCCTGTTGACCATTGGAACTACATATCATTGGAAGCAACTCGCGGGTAAACCTTTCAGTTCCATCTGTCCAAATCGCAAACTCGATCGTGTTGTTGGCAGATACGTTTGCGATCCTTTCATATATGGTGAAATGACGCTGCGCACGCAAAACGCCACCCCATGTATGAGCGGACACCG
The DNA here is from genome assembly GCA_038091575.1 of Leccinum subgranulosum. Taxonomy (NCBI): domain Eukaryota; kingdom Fungi; phylum Basidiomycota; class Agaricomycetes; order Boletales; family Boletaceae; genus Leccinum; species Leccinum subgranulosum. The sequence goes on from JBBPOS010000147.1 coordinate 35,551, forward strand.
TTAATGAACGTCATTCTGGAATTCTGGAAGAATAAGAATAAGAATAAGAAGGGTGTTGGAGTGGATGCGGAGCGGCCTGAAAGAACATGACGGCGAGTCTTTTCACCTGCTACCTCATTATCTAATCGCCGTTCTTCGTATGCGGACGCTGTGCTCCAACTTTGAGCTCTTTGTACATACATATTATGGTGGGGATGCCGGCATTCTTGAAATAAGTAGCACCACCGGGTGGGAGTGAATATCATCAGAATCAGAATCTGCCGGCGATATGGTGGTACCGTTATTCTTCCGAATAAAGGAGGTGTACGAGGATCAAATCTGGATTGCTGCCGGCCGTGGGCATTGCCATCGGCTCTCCGAGTGTAGCCTAGACTGCATTTGAGGACGCAGTGCAAGAAGTCAACTATCAATTTGACGTTGTCGCATGACTCCGACTCGGAGTTACTGATAACGCCAATCAGATAACAACCCGACATTGTCATGATCCGGGACAGTCTGGGATAAGAGCTGGAAAATCTCTGGAGAAAGATGTATGAAGGGTCTAGCTTACATACATGACCTGTTAAATAATGAGACAATGATAATACCTTCTGGGAAACCTCAACCTAGGTATACATGAAACTTTGTTTTCGAGTCCGAGTCCGCCTACTGGCCGCATTTAGCCGAGGTCGGGTACAATGGAATGAAGGGATGAAGGGCAGGTTGCCTCTCCATGTACTGTAAGCGGAATTCTGTGTCAAATAATGGTGCTCGCTCCCGTCACCCTATGTAAACCGTTAGATAGGAGAGCAAGGTAATATAACACGTGTGATCCACTGACGATTGGGGAATTCGGAAGGCCAGGACGCTCTCCACATACTGAGTCAATGTGTTCGAGAGCCTTGAGCACGATCCCGTTTGCGGCTGCCCACAATCTTTTTTGCATCACATATGACTCGGACATGCGTGGCACCGCCATCGAACTCCGGGTATTACATACATGTATGGTTGTTCATAGCCTCGTGCAGGGATAGGCTACAGTTTTGGCTCATTGGAGCGTCCTAGCAAGCAGAAAGGTCCATAGCAACTAGGACGAGCAGAAACGTGAGCGGTCGGGCGAGAAGAGTCGTACCTTCCCTGATGAGTGGAAGCGAAACGAGGCGACTTCGAATCATACCAAGCGCGATGCACATCTGGATAATATCTGCTCAGGAGCGAATATCATTCAATTGACCTTGGTAGATGAACGAATGCCAGTGATGTCTTACCGTTTTCGCGAGCGTGTTGGTTCGCTTGCGACACCACCAATGCGCAATCGGTACGTCTGTTGATGCTCCGTAACTTCGAAGCCGTGGTCCTATCCAACGTTGTACCAGTTTAGTTCCTTCGCCTTTGGACTCGGACTCCGAACATTCGAGGTGGTATGGGTTTCGGAGGAAGACCAAGTCCCCGAGTTCGAATAAACATGAATGTCATCCTTTGTTGTAGGCGCTGGCTTTCCCGGACCTATCTCGTGCGTGGCTGATCGCTTGCCGAGCCATGTCTCTTTGTATGCATAAGATTGAGATTCTTCAAACAAATTGTGGTGATGAAAGTTTGGCCGCATCCAGAAAAAAGCAAGCCGTTCTTGTATTTACATCTATTTGCATATATCAACTCGGGGACAAAACATAGCCGTCAAAAAGCCAAGAATCACTTCCAACACAATACCCAGGATTCTCCAAACAATGACATGTCAACATGACGAGGTTGATAAATTTTACCGGTAGATATGATCAAGGAGTGAGTGGGAAGGTGAAAGTCCGAGTCATACCTATTCCAGGGAGAAATCCAACCAAAGACAGCACCATTCAAAGACTGAATCCATCCTTCTCGAATGTGTAAATCACCAAAGAAAACAAGCTCATCCATTCTCCATATCTTGATGGATTTGTCACGAGATCCAGAGACAATGTGATTCCCATCGGGTGAAAAGCTAACAGACTTGACAGAAGATATATGCCCTTCAAATGGACCTGCCACAGTATGACCATTGGTGGCATTCCAAACTCTGATGGTCCTATCATCAGCTCCAGAGACAATGAGAGTTCCATCAGGTGAATAGGCAACAGAGTTGATGGAGTCTGTGTGTCCCACAGATGGACCTGCCATAATCTGACCAGTTGCTACATGCCAGATTCTGATTGTCTGATCCCTTGAGCCAGAGACAATGTGAAACCCATCAGGGGAATAGCCAACAGAGCATACTTGTGATGTGTGCCCCTCAAATGGACCTGCCACAGTCTGACCAGTAGCTGTGTTCCAGATTCTGATAGTCTTGTCCCTTGAGCCAGAAGCAATGTGGGTCCCATCAGGTGAGGAGGCAATGGAGAGAACAACATCTGTGTGGCCTTCATATGGATCTCCTACAGCCTGACCAATTGCTACACTCCAAACACTGATGGTATTGTCCCAAGATCCAGAAATGATGTGATTCCCATCAGGAGAAAAGGCAATAGAGGTGATTGATGATGTGCCCTCTCCAAGTGGGTCTGCAATTATCTGGCCAGTGGTTGCATCCCAAACTCTAATGGTAAAGTCATCAGAGCCAGAGGCAATATGAGTTCCATCAGGTGAATAGGCAACAGAGTTGACCCAGTCTATGTGTTCATCAAAAGGACCTGCTACAGTTTCACCAGTGACTGCATTCCAAACTCCAATGGTTGTGTCATTTGAGCCAGAGACAAGGTGAGTTCCATCAGGGGAGTAGGAAACACAGTTGACACAGTCCATGTGGCCCCTGGGTTCAAATGGATCTGCCAGGACTTGGCTAGTTGCTATTTTCCAAACTCTGATTGTTTTATCCCAAGACCCAGAGACAATGTGAGTTCCATCTGGTGAAAAGGCAACAGAGTTGACTTCATTTGTATGTCCCAGAAAAAGATCTGCCACAATTTGACCAGTAGCTGCATCCCAAACATGAATGAACCTGTCCCAGCATCCAGAGACAATGAGAGCTCCATCAGATGAATAGGCAACAGATTTGATCATGCACATTGGTTCCTTGAAGAGACCTTCCACATTTTGACCAGTTAATGCATTCCAAACTCTCATGGTGTCATGAGATCCAGAGACAATGCAAGACCCATCAGGAGAATAAGCAACAGAGTGGACAAGGGTTGTGTTTCCATGAAAGGGGCCTACCACAGTCTGCCCAGTAACTGCATCCCAAACTCTGATGGTACAGTCCCAAGAACCAGAGACAATATGAGCTCCATCAGGTGAATAGGCAACTGAGTTGACTGAGCCTGTGTGCCCCTTGAAAGGTCCTGCTACAACCTGACCAGTGACTGCATTCCAAACGTGGATTGTATTGTCCTTGGAGCCAGAGACAATGGAAGACCCATCAGGTGAAAATGCAACAGAGTTGACTGAGTCTGTGTGTCCCTCAAATGGTCCAGCTATGGTCTGACCAGTGGACATGTGCCAAACTCTGATGGTTTTGTCTGAAGAGCCAGAGACAATAAAAGTCCCATCAGGAGAGAAGGAAAGAGAGTTAACAGAATCTATATGTCCCTCCAATGGTCCTCCCATGGTTTGTCCAGTGGCAGCACTCCAAACCCTGATAGTTTTATCCCTGGACCCAGAGACAATGTGAGTTCCATCAGGTGAGTAGACAACACAGTTGACACCATCTGTATGTCCCTCCAGGGTATGGATCTCAGAAGGCCAATCAACTGGACATCCTGATGTAACTGAAATATGCTTTTGGAGATGACCATTCCAGAGTGCACAAAGTGGAGAGTTGGAGGGAGTTTGGGCCATAGCTGATAAATAGAGATGGGGAGTGCATTCTCTCAGAACAGGTGAAAACACCTTGATGAATTGGGATGCTTCTGATGCCAGGTAAGCAATCTCTTGGCCCTGGAAATATTTGGTTCAATAGTGATCATGCAACATTAAAATTTAACTTACCTTGGCCCATCTGGTCAGGATGGTACAGGTCTCTATGGCAGATAGAATGAATGACAATGGGGAGGAAAGGGAGAGGAGGCTGATGGCTTCCAGCCAGTATGGAAAAGAGTTCTTGAAGAAGAGGGTGACCTCATCCAAGAGATCAGGGGAGCACTGAGCATGCTGTAAGTGAACCATCCAGTATTGGCAAGAGTACACTAAGTGGGTAGGAATCTCCTTCTTCACTCGACACAACAGATCAGGAACAGCAGTATTTTGTTTCCGAGAGTCTTCGAGGCCACATATATTGAACCTGAGCTTAGCTCGCATGCAACCAATCATTGCTTGTCCAAGATGAAGATGGTGTCGAGGTTGAATGTGAATAGAGAAGATGGAACTGCGAGCTTGATCCAGCAAAAAGTCACGAAATGATGTGTGGAGTGGGCGAATAGGCTTCTCCTCATCGAGCACTCCATCAAGCAAAGAAGCCAAGGGCTTGATAACCTCGCGGACATTGATGTTTGTCTCCGACTTGAAGAGGGTGCAAAGTGATCCAATAGAGAGTGGCTCCTTGAGGGAAAGTATGATAGCCATGATGTATTGAAACATATTTCGCGTCTTGCTCGAGGTATAAAGTTGATGTAACACAGTCCCATATAGATGATCCAGAGGGTCGGTGGCATCTCTGTCGTCATTCAACACTTGCTCCAGCCGCTGTCTCGCACTCAGTCCAACATCCCCAAGCCCCTCGACAAAATTGCACGTCGTAGATGCCCACTGAAAGAGATGCTGGGAATGATCGACGAGCAGTCGACACCACTCCTGGTTCGGCCAAGATAACTCGAGCTCGGCATAGTGATGGAGGGAATGGGAGACAAATTTGCGTATGTCATCGTCAACGATATCGTCTGAAACGTCGCCCATTCTTTTATGGACCAAGTTTGAGCCAGACCTAAACGCGGAGAGGATGTCGCTCTCGGGGCGAGCGGTGATGAGAAAGCGAAGGTTGGCCGGAAAGGCGTTTTGGGCCATTTGCTTGGAGATCGTTTGTAAGAGTAATCGACGACCTGCTCGGTCACCACATTCGTCGATAGCATCAATGACGATGATCAGCGGTCCGACGTTGTGGAGGTGCTTGCTGGGTTCTATGAGGAGTTTCTCAACTTGCTCCAAGGGAGATGTCGACCTGCGAAGCGCTTTGTTGTCCTTCACAATCCCCCACAGTGCGGATTTATGTTGGACATCATAGTCCGAGAGGTCCCGTGCGATGGTACTGAACAGATTCTGCGGGTTCCGCATTGCGAGGTAGTCTCTCGAAAAGCAATACGATGAACCCAACCTCCGTTGCCCGTCATACAATCGGGCAATCGAGTGAGCCACCGCAGACTTGCCCGATCCAGCCACGCCAGTAAGAAGGCATACTCTCGGCGCATCGTCTTCAAGATTGTTGAGAACATCGCAGATGTCGCGAAGGAACAGCTCGCGCGTCCCCGGGAGGCATCCTTTCTCTTGTGCATATCTAGCCCCGTCCGCATACAGCATGTCGTTCAGGTCAATGGACTCTGCTGCGTTCCATATTAGCAACCATGCAGTTGCAGGCTCAGGAGCTCAGTGGACTTACCAATATGTCCCACCTCATTCATCATACGAACGACGGTGATCTCTGTCTGCACCGCGACTCCTTCCAAGAATGCGGTCTTCAGCTCTCTTAGCTTGTCCGTGTAACTCGATATTCTTGCATCGACATCAGATAGCATGTATTTGGCAGTCCGAATCCCTATATATGGAGATCAGAAGTGGACATTGTATAAGTGGTGTGGTGTGCTAACAAAAGTTCTTTCGCTTGGCGTATGCGATGATGAAGTATCCACACTCCGTCACCTGTTGTATCATCAACGTGACGGTCTTCATATGCGCCTCGATGGACTTTAATGGTTTAGCGTCGTCAACGAACGCAAAGACGTCGCCCATCGCTCCTGCTAAGCGGATGACGTTCTCGTCGCGATTTTTCTGGTTTACGAGTACCTGCGTAAATTATTGTGAGCGATCAGCGACAGCAGAGATATTGTAGGTAAAACGAGACCTGGTTCGCAGCTGATATAACGGACCATGCTAGTGATGTATAAGGATGGATCTAAGTGATGTTCAGACGGCAAGGAAGTCGAGAAACAAAATACCAAGTACCTGTGCGATACCAGCCACGATCTTGTTGAATAGATCGAACCTCTGCAACAGAATACCCCACGCAGTCTCTAACGTCTCCATCTTGTTCGCAAGGTTTGGAACAGTATCGACCGCCGAGCTTAGGAGGCCGACGGCTTGAGGTGCAGAACTAAGTGCGCTAATTTCTTGGTGCGTTGTGGTAAAAGTGTCCGCAGCCCGACGTTCGTCAGCGTTGGTACCCTGAAGCGTATCAGCATCCAACGCGAATTTGATCGACATCCCCGAGAGTTTAGAGCCGTCTGGGGTATCCACAAGAAGAGGTTCTTCAAGCACTTTGATCGGAGCATTCGCATCAATATGATATGACATGCGCGATGAATTCTTACCGTCGTCCTTCAGTTTTTCCAACAATTCGCCGAGGGTACCCTTGATATGGCCGACCTGTTCGTCCTTTCCGAAACGGTGATTCTGGTAAACGCTGACACGGATGACGGAGCGATGGTCCCCGTCGCTGATAATATTTGGCTACTGGCATACAAGGATGGGTAGATACGCACAAGAACAATTTCCGATCCCAAGAAACGCAATTCCTTATTTCCTTTGCTGTCTTTGTCCGTTGTGATCTATCGCCCAAGGAGACTTCGACTTGGTATCGCCTCGCACCGGGAAATTTACGACGTCCTTCAATGCAAAGTTGTATGTCTGGATGATGGTTAAATTGGGAAAGACAGAAAGACCGCGGGCGCACTTTTGATGGTTATTGCCTTTGTACTCGACCTGCACTCAGCACAATTCATGGTTTTTGGCTGTCTTGTAACGATGAGACGTCGAGTGAGAGATCTCCGAGCGATTGAAATTAAGCTCCGACTTTTCATTATGTAACGTCCAACAGTTGCTTTCCCCATATCAATGTTCAAAACAGCCTTGGGAAACTGTGCGGATTTCTCACCTAGCCGAGTCGCAGCAGGTCCGAGTCGCAGCAGGTCCGAGTCGCACAGCATGTTCTTTGGCTGTGTATATGGCTCCCAATGACCGCACACGAGGAAGTTGCGTGATATAAGCGCTTTCCAGGGTTGCTCAGATCACCTACTATTCCCAGTCTGTCAGCTACCATGGATTATCAACAAGCTGACAGGATCAACGGTCAGAGATCGAACGGCGAACCTGCCCATGATAGCCACGACGAGATCAGAGATGAACCGTTTGACCTGCCCCCGTCATACGACACCTTGTCACTTCATCATTCCACCAGTCGCGGGGCACACATACATGCCAGCTCCTCTGCCTCTCGTGGCCCATATGCTGGTCTAGGACCTATCAGTAACATTAATTCCCCCGCAACTCTCGAGCAGCCTAACACCAATGTCAATAAATCATTACCATCACGGCCAACCTCGGTCGACTCCACCTCGTTGACTCCAGAAAACAGCGGCTCTGCACTTGCCCAGGTACCACGTGCTAGCAAGAACACTTCCTGGCTATCCCTCTTGCCCTTTGCATCCTTCCTCTCTACTAGGCGAGTTCGCCGGTCCGTTCTGTCGGCGATACACGATCTCGTTGTCCAACCTTCCCGCCAAAGCAATAACGAACCAAAAAATGTGCACGGTTTACTCAACTCCATGGCTGAAAGCTGCGTAAAACACGAGCTCTCCCTTGCTGCCATTCTCCAGGAACGCTCGATTGCGGACCACACGCCAATGTATTGGGCTATAGTCAACTATCGCGAAGAGTTGCTTGTGGCCCTATTGATTCATTCTCAGCCCTTGTCTATCCCGACTGTATCGGATATTCGACGGGCATGTCTTGCTAGCTCGAATCAGACGTTATTCCATGCACTGCGGGTCTGCCATCCTCCATTCCACAGGACACAAGGTCTCCATGTTGTGAATCCGCGAGTCCGTATGTTTCATTTGTTCTATCGGCCTTGCGTTGGAAAGTAAATGACATACTCGACAGCTTCAGACAACCTTCTCCTGGGTTCGAAACCCGTGGATGAAATCCACGTTCAACGGTCGACAGATCAAGGGTTTGTTGTTTCCTTCAAAATCCATCTCTGGCAAAAACGGATGAATGCGATTGGGCATGCCAGTATCGAATTCATCGCAGCCGGTGAGTGACTCATAGTTATCGGCGTGTCTCGTGCTGAGCCGCGCTCACGTGACAGGTAGGATGTGGTCCGTCACATTCTTCACCCACCCTTCATCATCGCTTGCGATATCTGGGAAGCGTAGAAAAGGCGCGAATACTTGGCATGTCATGGTCAAGCTTTTGGAATCGAGTCTGCCTACCTTCTTTGATTCACAAATTGTGATCGACGCTCCTCCTCTCTCGGTCGCAGAGTCGAACCAGACAAAAACCCTTCGGGGAGCACGATCTGCGACACTTTTAGGATCAAACCAAGCTGCAATCCCTCATGCTCGTTCTGAGCAGCAAATATCACTTTTCTCTTCCCGGCTCCCTCCGCCAATCCACCCACTGAGAAGTTCACCTTCGTCGCCACTGCTGATTCCCGTAAGGCAGCCCACGATTCGCGTTGACCTCAGTTCTCGCGACCGCAAACTCGGATGCCGAGTTGAAGAACCATCTAGTATGTGCCTCGATTTCGTGGATAGTCTGTTTTAGCCTTGTTCAAACGTTCTTCAGAACTCGCGGCGACGCTGACAACGAAATCAGAAGAGTGGTCGGATCATGGAGTAGGCTATACGAGTGCAGTCGTATCGCCACTCGGAGAAGACACTACATCTCAATTGCTGCACGAGTGAGTTGTCCCTCGGCCTTGTGTCTAGTGGTTTTTTTTCCTTACCTGCATGTTCTGAAGCCGTTCGCCGTACTTGACCGACGGTATTCTGAGAGGGCGGTTGGATGCGAGATTCGTGAAGTCTGAGTCCGCAAACTGTGTCATCTGCTAGGTACTTATGTGGTTTTAGTGAATGGATGCATTTTCAGACTCGTGGAGGTGCAACTAATCATAAAAGTCTAAATTCCCCTCTAAGAACATCGATCTCTTCGTCGACCACCAGCGGACTGGACAATGGTTCAAGACAAGAACGGCCTCCCGAAGACGGACGAACCCATTTCGCACAAGACCGCCCGTAGTAGACACTCCAACGAATAGTTCCCAACGTGTAAGTAGGGTGAGCCGTCCTGCAGACAGGCAGGCATCGCAGTCCCATCGTGCTTTAAGTTGGTGGCCATCCGACGTAATGCCCTTCTCCATCCGCGCACGCAAAGTCCGACAGGCCGCGACCTTGTCTTCAATGCAAAGTTACCTGGGTCACTCCTCAGCGCTCAGCAACTGTGCTGACTGCTGTCAGGCCAACGGCATAGACCTCTCGGCTCTCTTGAAACAGCCGTCCATCGATGGTCGTTCTGCGATATTCTGGGCAAATCTGAACCGTTGCGATGCGGTGGTGCCGTCGTTACTCGTACATGCGACGTTATCACCATATGTAGTGGTCTAAATTGAGTTATATATGACTGTTGTGCTGTGGCATTTAGATTGCATGATATGATGGCAGTGACTGGCGAGCATACTAGGTACAGTTGAACCGTTGGTTTACTTTACTTAGGTAAGCAAAGTTACTTCTCAGGATCATGCGCGACGCCCTCTCCTTTCCAATGGTAGCCGGTTCATCGATATATCTGTCATAGGCTGTAGACTGCGGTGTTGGCAAGAATTCACTGCATTATTGCGGCATCATGTCTAAGAAAATGCGGTGCAATGACCGCAGTGCACAGCCGTGATGCATGTCTTTAATGGGCGTCACGCGTCCATCACTTTCCACAACCAAAGTACTGCTAAATACCCCCTAGTCGCAGCAATATCGGACAGGTGAATGGTTTTTCTAGACAAGCGCGACAACGAAGACGAGCCGTCCTCAGATGGAGGCCATACGGACGCACCCCCTTCATACGAGACCATCACAGCGGACCATAACAGACACAACTATGGACCTTCACACATTATCGACGAGAAGCAGCCAACCCAGTCCATCCCTACCAGCTCGCGCAATAGCAACATCTCAAGTGTTCCGCACGCGGGTCGTCCGATCAGTCCTCGGTCATCGTCATCGTCCACTCATGGTTCTTCGAGTTCATGGCTATCCATGATATCCTTCAGCTCTTCCCGCACCTCCAAAGATGTCCGACAGACCGTTCTCACACTGGTACGCGACCTCGTCCTCAACGTAGAATCACCCGATCTACTCGGCAGCTGTGCCGATGCCTGTCGGACCCACGGCATATATCTCTCGGCCCTCTTGCAAAAGCAGTCAATCGAACGTCATTCTGCGATCTACTGGGCGATCCTGAACCGTCGCGATGCACTCCTACCATCGCTTCTCGTGCATGCGGCCCCTCTGTCACAGGAGACCCTATCTGAGATACGCGTTGCATGTCTGGCTACATCGAACCAGACCCTTTTCCAGGCGCTGAGGTGCCAGAGCAAACCTTTTGTCAAAAAAACGATGCCGAGTCAAGGTATGTGTTCCAAAAAGAAGCTGTTCGATGAAACCTCACAGTACTGTTACAGAAGGTACAGATGCCATCCTGCTCGGGTCTATGCCTCCAGACGAGGTGTCCATACGTGAGGTGGAAAGGGAAGGGGCATTCGAGGCCGAGATCAGGATCAACCTCTGGCTGAAACGCATGCGGGTCTCCGGTAGAATCAGCGTCGAGTTTATCGCTCGAGGTAACTCTTCTCTCTTGCAAATAGGACGCTCGCGATGAATTCGCATTCCAGGCCGTATATGGTCTCTCACTTTTTTCTCCCCGTCATCCACCACTAACACGACAACGGCGGGCGTATGGCAAGTTGCGCTTTGCTTGCTGGAACCCAGTCCACCCACCTATGTCAACTCGAGACTGATTTTCAACTTGCCACCGCCATCATCAAGTTCATCAACGTCGCATGCGAGCACATCTGAAGCGATTGATTTGATTGCCTTGACGCCTCCGCCGGACAACCCGAGCAGTCCTGCACCACAACCATTTTCGTCGGCCCTGCTGTCAGACGGGTCCAAATCGAAATCCAAGGCGCCGCAAACCTTCGAGGTACGTCTCAAGAGCTCCGATCGCCTCACATATCGCTCTTCCGACACGCTTCTCCGCGCCGCCATTGCCGAGTGTTCGGGTCAGAAGCCCTGGGAGAGGGATCGGAAAGTTGGAGGGAGGAGGACGGGCATCGGTACACCAATGTCATCGTCGTTCCGTTTGCTGATGGCCCCGGAGCCGAGTTGACGTACGAGTAAGTTGGGGATGCTAGCTTCCTTCTCCCCGCGAGCTTGTACTTATTTCGGCATTTTTACTAGCAATACACCGTTCATATCCGCTGACGGAGCGTTGTATGTTCGGCTTGAGTTCGACTGGGGAAGCCGGATGGGGCAGATTGTGTCATATGCTGATGACGGTGGGGAAGTGCCAAGCCCTTCGGATCCATGTGCTGGGCCAATGATAGGCAGGTTTGATACACAGCATATATGCAGAGTATTCCAGAGGTTGGGTTCAATGTACCAGGATTTCACACAAGAGGCGTGCCGAAACTTCGAGCCTTGCTTGCATTCATTCTGGATTCCGTCGTGTCTCTTATCATCATAGTGTCTGGAGCCGCATGGTGATCTGAAAGTCGACTGTAATAAAATCTATACGCAGAAGCCTAAAGCCATATAAACGAGGTCGCCAGTTCTATGCGTCGAGCATCGTTGAGACTAATAACAGCGCAGAATAAACCATCTCCTGAAGCCCAGCGAACCCAGAAGTGAAGACCCTTGATAGTCCTCGAGATTCATCCCTCCTCTCTGAACAAATTGCATCCGGTGCATCCAGTGCAAGGTGCCTAAGACCGCAACCTCTTGAAACGGCGTTCCAAATCATAATCTGTTGCTGCCCTCCTACGCGCTCCGGTATGAGAGTCAGAATCAGCTGGTACTGACGTCATTGAGAAAATCCACAGAAAATCCACGCGCTGGAGAACAAAGGTGGCCTTACTCATCGGGTACAGGAATGACTGAGCCGCTGGAGAAGGCGATCTATCTCGTGAAGCGCTGTATAAGAACGCAATCAAAACTGATACACAATCTCGCACTGAAAGTACTCACGTTTCAGAGATCACAAAATCGGGTCTTGGAGTGATGCACATGTCTTAGCGTGACTGCGGCATAGGAACATAACCAAACAACTACATACCTGTCAGTGATCACAGCGAAACCTGAAGTTGGTGGGCTTGCAGTCGACGAAGACTCGTCCATGATGGAGTCAGTGTGCCAAGAGTTGAACTCCCCCCAATCGTAGAGAGAATGCGACACTGGACAACTACTCAAAAACTGTTTGATCGTGGAAATTATCGTCCCTGTGGCAGGTCTCTCCGCTTCCGGTGACCAGCAATATTGAATGAGATCCCAATGTGAGTCATATATTGCCCGAGATGCCGGTCGCCCAGGTCTTTGGCCCCTTGCCAACCGTAAAACAACAGCGGAGTCTTCCCGAACTTCCGACCACGGTTGTTTACCGGACAATACCTGCAGATATAAGAGCAGGACTTGTTTTCGTGCCGAATGAACTTGCCTGGAGGGAGATACAGCCAAAAGAGTATATATCGCTCCTACTGGTGCGGGTGAACGACTCCTCCGGATCGACCTGCTCGGGGGCAATCCACCGCAATGCTCCTCCTGAACGTGTAGTGGATCTCTGGAGATAGCTCAGTGCCTCGGGAATATTCCCAATTAGGGAAGAATATCCAAAATCAACTAGACGTGGCTTATACTCTGCGTCGATAAGCACATTGTTCTGTCATCTATTGAGATCAGAATGGCACCGATACTTTTGTGACTCACGCTGTTCAAGTCACCGTGGACGACGTCGGAAGAATGCACTATGGTGTGTTAATTGTCAAGTTTTTGAAGATGGTAGTAGAGACCCACGATAGTTTAGGCCAATGGAAATATCCAGGAGCTAGTAAATTACATAGTTAGACGACGCAGAAATGATCGAAATAGAGTAAACGCACGAATTGGAGTCGCTGTACCTCGTTAAGACGGTCATCATACTTTGTCAAGAATTCGTGAAGAGATCCGTTGGGCATCCACAGCGACACTAAGGACATGGAGCCGTCCAACCCAAATCCATACGCAATACCGAGGAAGGGAACGACATTGATGTGGTTTAGTCTCTTCCAAATCCCAAGTTCCCTGCGGAGCATCTGCAGGACTATTCAGACCGGGTTTTCACTACAAGCATAGTCTATTACCTTGAGGGATTGATGGTCTCCTTCCATCGTAGACTTGAATCGAAAAGCTTTCACTGCGACCTGAAAAAGTAATCAATTGCGATCAACCAGCAGTGAAACGATACGCCAAACCTGTTTTTGTGTGAATCCATCATGCAGCCAACATTTGTACACGTCACCGAAGCCCCCTCCGGCTGAATATTGATTTCCGATTCTAACTAGATCTTCTGTGAGGTTTGGTGGTGGGGGAACTTGAGTGCTGATAAAGTCAAATTTTTGAACCAAGAAGACATGTCAGACAATCAAGCCACAGAGTGATGAGAAGACATACTGCAGGCATGATGCTTGAGAGGGTTGTGGAGGTGCTGGGGATGGAATGGAATGCGAACTTTGAGGTGCCGATTGCACGTTGGCTGTCGCAGCTATCTGAAGGGAAATGAACTTGAATGTCCCTTGTCGGAAAGTACATACAACTAACGATGGGTGAGAATCCTGTGGTCGTTCGGTGGATGGACGGGGTGCAAGAGGGAGCTATGAGGGCGTCAGTTGAGATGGTGCAGACCATACGGTTCGCCTTGCCTGGAGCTGTGGGTAAACAATGAATTCGAGCACTAACGCATATATAGTGGGTGATTACCGTATTCCCGACGGAATTCAAGCAAGATACGCGCCATACATATATATATCCATCCACCCCTGCTGATATTACGAGTTCTTGAGAAGCGGAGAAATAAACATAGCGGACGCGTTCAGGATGTTCGAGAGGTTGTCCAATGGACCGTCCAGAAGTTGCATCCCAGAATCTAACAGTGTAATCATCAGATGTGCTCGCAAGAATCGATCCATCAGGGGAAAGAGAGAGAAAGTTGATCCAGTTGGTGTGAACTTTCCACTGTCTGATTTGCTGTCCCGTTTCGGAGTCCCAAACTCGGAAGATATTGTCCGTGCCTGCAGAGAAGAGCCTGCTGCCATCGCGCGACCACAAAACGCGATAGACATCCTCCGTGTGGCCTCTCAGCGGACCAAGCACCGGACGACCATTCTTGACATCATAAACGTGGATATCTCCGTCCATGTTATATGCAAGTTTATTGCTCTCAGGAGAGAAGCACATGCTCCACAGCGAGGTGTCCTCGGTGAGTTCGATGAGGTTGACCAGATCCCCATTCGAACCCATGGCATAAATCTTGATGGTGACCGAGTCATAGCCACCGACTGCAACTAGGCGATCGTCTGGCGATTTTGCAAGAGAGATGACTGAGCTTGCACAATTCCATTCTTCTACAAGTGCGTGCGATTCGGCATCCCATACTTTGATCCGATTGTTGGAAGCGCTGACAATCTTTGTGCCATCCCCAGTCACAGCAATCTTCCAATACAGATCGGAGTCTTCATGCTCCATCGCTATCCCTACTTGCCCTCCACTTTCCAGATCCCAAACCTTTGCAGTTCCATTGCCAAAGCCAATTACAACCCATACTCCATCAGGATGACACGCGACTGTTGGATAGCGAAGATCACCGCCTTCATTCTCCCAGGCTTTAATGATCCTATGTGGCTGGCAACTACTGCCCGCATGCGGTTCTGGTGTGATACTCGACATGCGTGCAGGTAAAGCGTTTTGGTGGAGGATGGGGTTTCGTGCCACGGAGTCAGTGAGGGTGGGTGATGAAGGGAGAGAAAAGCGTCTGATTATACTTGAGCCACTACAGCATTTGTGCCATGAGGCAAAGGCAGTGCATGGTCGCACACTCAACGTGGTCTGGCTTTAGAGAAGAACAGTGTCCAACAGGTCGATGGTCGCGCTCAAGCAGAACCGGTTGAACCGTGCCGGGGACGTCGAACCCGGCAAGGTGGTGGCTGCTTGCGTCGCCGGTTCCGTTCCCGCGATAACATCCTCACTCGTCTCTACTGGATCCATGTTCGCGTTCGCATCGAGGAGGCGGGAGAGGAGTGGTCGCCTATCGGTGAGTACTTCGATCTTTTATTATGGTTGATGCTGACGTCAGGTCTTCTCTCCAGATCTCCATCTTACACTCGCACACCTTGCACTATTATGTAGTAATTTTGGGGTTCCTCTCGTCTTTGCAGATCCAAGGGCAAACAATGCCCGTCGGAATATGCATCCGTGCCTCGTATCCATCGTAGGGAACCACGCATTACTTGTTGACAGGTTTCCGGGATATTCTGATCTTGAACCACACTAACTTGAATACGTTCGCATTGGTGGAGAAGCATCAGCGGGAAAGAACATAAAAATTAAGTTACAAAAAGTCACTGACGGAGATCCGAGTCGACTCGGGTGGGGACATACATACATGTATGAACTTCCAACTACATGATCAGCGAGAAAGATAACCAAAAAAAAGCATAGAATTGAGTACTTCCGTTTAACTCACCAAGCACAAACTTCAACATCAGCTGGGATAATGACACTTTGGCAATGGAGACTCTGCGATCACAATACTTTCACGACTTCGACTGGACGTCGTTCAAGGTAGAACTGATGCGGCGTTCAAGCCCTGACACGACGATCTCGTGCTCAGCAGCGACTCGCTTGTACCCTCCATGCGACTGTTGCTGGAGCAAAAGCACACGGAACGGCTGCTGCAGACGGACGACTAGACGCAACGCCCGGGTAGAGACATCCATCGTAGCGATGGGTCCTGTATACAGCGGCACGGCGACATCGGGCGCAGCCTCAGAAAGTGTTGCCAGAGACAAAGACCCTTCTTCCACGTCCGAACCAGACCACGACAAAGAATCGTCGTCGGTATCCGACGAGCTTCCACAAAGTTCCTCCACAGATGAGTCACGCAAATCGCGAATCCACGGATGGGAGAAAGCGAGCTTGCGTGGTTCTGCCAATGAGAGCCTGTCCGACGTCCGAAATTCGACGTGGCCAATGCCTGATACCCGGGCACAGTAACACTTCTCTTCACCAATCTCGGCATGTTTCTCGACGAGCTTCTTGACCGGGAACAGGATGCAGGGCAGGTAGAGTCTCCGGTGGGCAAACCGCGTTGATGGAACGCGGATGAATCGGTCATAAACGATCATCGCATCGGTGGGAGACATCGAATTTTTTGATTCCGCGACGCGCGCATCCATTTCAGCATCGTCGATGGTGGGCAAAGGATGTGAGGCTTCGTTATGGATGGCGAAGGTGCCGGGAAGTCAGCTGTTGTACGATGAAGACTGACCCGTCCAGGCAAGCACAGCAGCTTCGCCCAAACGAGCCATGATATCCTCCAAAAGGTGGGCTAATGCAGCATCCGAGTCTCCACCACCGCCACCGTGACACTCGCACCGTGCGCGCGAATTGGCGAGAGTATTTTCTGTGAGGGAAACCATGTGGTTCAGGGTACCAACTGTTTCGTCGTAGCGGTGCAAAGCATACAGTGCCGCATGCCTTCTCTCGTATCCCCAGGGATCCTGTGGGTCTGACTTGATTGCCTGATTTGATGAGATTCAGCATTTTCGCATACTTGAGAGTACAAAACTCGTACCTCGTCTGCATCTTTCAATGCACCTTCCCATGAACTTTGCAATTCCCAGGCTCTGCTTCGTTTGACTAGGAGACCCACAGGGTTTGAAGAATTCAAAGACAACGCAGCAGTGTAGCTTGAAATCGCTTTTTCTGCTTTCTCAGACTTCATTGCTACGTCGCCGATATCCTCCAAGGCCTGTATACATTGCTGAAGCTGCTGCTCGATTACGAGAGCAAGGCCATCAAAGTTCCATCCAAACATCTTCCGAATTGTGTTCAATGGTCTGGATGTTCTTGGATAGAGAATGAGCAACTTACAAGCGAGATGACGACTAGCTCGGGATATTTTTCAGGAATGACTGCATCCCCTGTGTGCCCGAGCAATTCCGCAGCCCGCTCATGATCGCCTTCCTTCAACGACATGCCTGCGAGTAGAAGGTGCATTTGAGCCTAAGTACAGCCTGATTATCATCTCACACTGGCAATCCTGGCAGTTACTTGCCTTGACGGTGACGTACATCGTCTTGTCATCAGAAATGCTGATCAAGTCCTCGACTCGCGAAATAGCCTCATCGTGTCGTCCACATTCGAACAGAACGATGGCCTGTGTGGAATTAGACAACAGCATAAGCAGTGATAAAACGATGATCCCACACCTTGATCAACAACACGAGATTGATGTCGGTCGAGAGCTCATTAGCGAACACGGGTCAAACACGCGTATGGCAGCGTCGTGCTCGCCGTTACGGGCGCGAGCTATCGTGATTGCTATCTGACCGATAGCGGATCGCTGAAACCCAACAGACTGATATGCAATGTTCAATACGAAACCGGTCTAAAGAGGATTGAAAGGCTAACTCTGTTGCATCGTCCATGGCCAGGCTGTGCTGTTTCAAACGGGACCTTACGAGAGCATCGAGCAAGGATTTCTGCATGACGAGAAGGATTCAGGGGATGCATCTCTGTTGTCAGAACTCCTTCCACTCGAGACAAGTCACTTTGTATCCATGCTTCGAATGTCGCGTCGCTGGTTTGTATGAGTGGAAATTGTGACTCTTGGAAGGGTCAGTAAAGGCAGTAAATCGATGTTCGAACCAACTCACGATGCAGAGGAATTAAAGAAAGAAATTGCAGCCTTTAGATTGACCAATGTTTAGCAGTGGAAGCGCTTACACGGTATGTCAACACTGTCAAGTACGAATCCGGAAGGATGTCACGGAGACTTTGCACAGTAACTCTTCCACTTTCCTCAGCAGTTACAACACAATCGTCACATCAGGAGAGTGCCATGAAGAAAACTCTGCTGTTGTGCTCAATTACACGGTCGACTTGCTGGTGCGTTGAGGCATCCCAAAAGGAGAGTGAGCGGTATGTGGTGACAGCAATAAAATTTTAGTTGGACGATGGTGCGATAGAAGGGTACTGGAGTGAACCGCCTGGAACAGTCCAAGTACCAACCAAAGACCCTGAAGTCGTGTTGAAACACATGGCTCCCTCCAGCCACCCAGAGATGCCAAAGCTTTGGTGACCATCTGCAGACCAAGTGAGTGGTGAGGATTTGTACTGCTGGAATGGGCACCGAATTTCGATTAATTGTTGGCCATTAGAGCTGTTAATTATGATACAGAGACAGTGATTCGAACTTCCACTTGAACCTGTTATTACTAAGACCAAAACAAACAAACAAACAAATGTATACAACCTGTTCTACTCCGACGAGGGACTCTGACAATCTCCCCCATCCCATCGCCAGACACGACGCGCATCGCCGAATTCGAGTTGTGCATCCATGCCCCATCATAAATGCGCCGTATCCACCATTCCACCACGGGATGTCTCATCAAAAACTTGAAATACACGTAAATCCTGCGACGCGGATATTCAGCAAGGTCTCAATCGAGACGTAGCAGACGCCGCGTAGAATAACATAACACACCGCCAATCATACCCGACAACGACGCGCGGGTTGACGAAGATCCGTTGCAAGCCGAACAGGCGCCTGAAATCGTACGGCAACAGGAATCGTTCCGACGAGAAGCATTTTCCGAGCGAGGACGCACGGAAACCGATCGGAGGTGTCAATGCGGGGCTCGGACCGCGCATCGACGGATCCTGGGCGGCTGGGTGCGTGGAAGGGAGCTTGAACGATAGCGGATCATTAGAGAGCGTTCGATTGGATCGGAGGTGAATCGGCAGAACAGGGTCGGCCTTGAAGGCGACGATACCGTTCCAACATGTGAAAACAGGCACCGGAGACTCGGTTTTCATGGCTTGGTAGGCCTCCTGTTCGAAGAAGTAGGGCCATCTGAAGCGATGTAATTCAATTTACCGCTTCCTCGCACTATAAGAGGAACAAAGATAACGACGCTTACATCGTACTGGTGAGTCTTCCCAGTTTGTCGCGTAGAACCCACGTATCGTATGCCCTTGACACACCGCGTCAATGCATACAATGGTAAAGACGACTTCTCGAACTCACCCCCAAAGACCAAAATCCAGTCCACACACCATGTCATACTCTCCATAGGCTGTCTCAAGAAGTTCGATGATCGTCTCCGACTCGACATAGATATCATTCGAGAATATGACCTTGTCATATCCCCCGTTCTCCACCAAGGGTTCCAGGACGCGGTTTCGAAGAGTAGTAAGAAGTTCGACACGAGGATTGTGGTTTATGCCAGTAGGTTTCGAGAACGCTGTATCATGTACCAAAATACGTCTCTCTACGTTCATGGCGGCCAACTTGCTATCCAGCTTTTAGAGGAGCGCTGGAGATTGATCATCGCTTCCGCTTTCGAGGATGGAGACAAAGACGTTGTCTGCCCCTAAGTAATGGATGGCCTTCAGGAGGCTGTCGGACCAATAGGGTATGAGGCGTTCATTATTCGAAAACATGGCGGACGCACGGACGCAAATGCGCTAGCAGCGGAATATTGTGACTCATCATCGAACTCGCGGATACAAGTTCAGCAAGATACGCGGGTGTCCGACTTGGCAGGCACCGCCACCCTTCTTCAGACTCCTCGGTCCTGCAGTTCATCCTCTGGTTTGCGATATTGTGCATTAGCCTCTGGCTTGGACTGCAGTACCAGCATCCGGGGGACGTGCGGTACCTCTCATTGATCGACAAAGCCAATGAGCATCCAAATAGGGTTGGCTATGCGAAACAAGGTGAATACCACCAACTAACGTTCTGTGATAGTCTCCGATAATGGAACTGCAGAGAAAATATTCATCGCCGAAAACTCTCCGTCCTCGATCGTGTTTGATCCACTTTGGGGTAGCGAAATATACCTTCGCCTCAGTCTCGAACGTGCGCCATGTCTGCGATAGCGGCGGGACCGGGTATGCAGCAAGTAATGCACGGCGAACCACAAGAGATGCAGAAAAGAGAACGCTGGAACCACGAACAGCGATAATAACGCGAGTCTCCAGCTAAACGGGAAGGCAGGTTTCCAGACCCATCCGATCTCGCTGAAGCAGTACAGGGTGAACGCATAATCAGCCAGGCTGTATAGTCCCAAGAGCAACGCAAGCGATAATGCGACAGGATGCAGCGCGACTTTGAAGAGACGTCGAAAGCTGTGCTGGAGAGTCTCGATCAGTCGGGGTGTTAAGTCTAGTTGTCCGATCATGGATAGGATGGAGGAAGGGGATACGCAGGGATACGACATGTGGGCTGTTTCCCTCTGTTTTGGAGATACATAACAGGATCAGATGAACAGCCTCGGTGATACCTTCGCTGCTTTTCTTGACCTGTTTGAGATCTTGCCCAAACGTGCCCGGTGACCGAGACGAAACGAACACGTTGTTTAGGCTTCATTTCGACTGTCTATGGCTGGCTGGCTCCCAGTGGGGTTAGCGAGCGAATAATCGAGATACTTGATGACACGCGTAGTATGTAGATAGGCTACACTGCGTATGGCATACCGTAATACGCCGAAAACGATTGCAGGTCGGGGTTTTTCCACCTCTGCTCGCTGTCCACACCGACGCAGGGCCGACCGCTATCAGCCATGCATGCTTATATCTGAGACCCTCTGCACAGCTACCGTACCAAAGCACCGAACGACTCGGAGTATGCTACATGAAACACGCATCTGTCTGATCACAAGTAAATAGTAGCCTAGGGCGCGTTCGAGCGCCGATCACAAGAGGTGTCATTAGTCAGTCACAGTACATATGATATTTTGCTCCCGTAGGCAGACCGTTCTGTTAGGGTCTGCTTCATTCGCAGCGTTTTAAAGGTGCTCGATGAAAGCAGACTGATATTATACCGTGATCAGTCGACGACATGATTCGCCTTGACTCTTGAATCACACAGTGGAGGGAGACAAATATCCGATTCGATCGGTCACTGCGCGAAATTCGTGGTACTGTACGTGACCGATAGCCGTCGACTCGTTCAAAGTGGCGAGACAATCATTGACACGTATCTTCAAATGTATTAGAGTTTTCTTCGAACAGCTGTTTCAAGAGAGCCGAGAGGTCCATGCCGTTGGCCTGACAGGCATCGACACAGCTGCACGTAAGGAGTGACTCGGACTCGGGTAACTCTGCATTGAAGACGAGGTCGCAGAGGTCGTACGAAGGGGGTCCGTCCTTACCACGGCCGTCTTTGGAGGACTGAATATGATAATCTAGTCCGCTACTGCTAGGAGTGGTCGCGAAAAAAGCAGAGATTGAGCTTCCGTTCTCAGACTCTCAGACTCTGAGGACATTCGTACTAGGAGGGCCTCTATGATTACAGCAGTTTGCATAACTTAGTTCGAGAAATTTAACTACACAAATTACGTAAGCATTACCCCGAGCCATTTTTCGTTTTCGAGCGCACTGCGTGCGCCGGCAGGGCTCCACACGCGGTAGACGTGGGTGCTGCAAAAGTGGAGTAAAGTGAGTGTAAAGTGGGTCTACAGTAGCAGCAAAGCGTGTAAAGTGAAGTGAGACGAAGAATTTAGTTGAATCCAGCTTAAATTTAGTCTCTGATTGGCTGGAGTGTCCCTGGCCCCCGCGCTAGCGGGGGCCCGGAGAAAATTTAAGCGGCCCGCCGCTACGGCGACAGCCCGAACCTCGCCACACGCTGTACACCGTCCACAATTCAAGCAATTCAATTTTTTCTGCGTCTGCGCGCTGTCGCGCGCCTGCTGCGAGTTATTTCTCGTCGAACTCAGCCGTTCCTGTGTCCCTACGTCGAGACTGGACCCACACGCCTCCTGCCTGACCTTTCGTTGCGCCGGGCTAGGCACCCCGGCCGTGCTTTGCCGGACATCCCCGCGGCCAGTTTGATTTACAGCGGTTTTCAAATGTTCGTGGAAAGTTGCCAAATTTTTGGAATTTTTGAGCCGTCACGTGTCCAGGACCCCAGATGTAACACTAGTAGGTAACGTACCTGGCTGCAGTTTTTCTTCTTTTTTCCCACCACTTGCAGCATGTCGTCGCCCTCCCCGACTCGGGATGTTGAGGATGACTCTTCGGAGGTTGAACAGGTATTCTCTATTTCACTGATTGTCTATTCAAAGGTAAAGAAGATGTTGCGTGGTAAATCTGCCTTGAAGGAAGAGAAGACGACGAAAACGAAGGAACTCTCATTTGCCATCCAATCCTTGAACTATGTCGACTTTTTGCGAAGCATGCTCCAAAAGCATGGCCAGGAGGACTATGAGGTCACAGCAAAGAAACATTATCCGTTTAGATACACCCTACCGAAGACAAAAGGGTACCGTGACCAGTTTCTATTTATTTATCACAAGACTCGGGCTAATGGTGAATATACTAGGCAACGTGTTGCGGATGCGATTGATGTCGACAATGTTGCTGACTACCAGGAGATGGTGACAAAAATTGCTGACAGCAAACCACCTGCCATCATCAAGATTCTTGTTGACATGTGAGACGTTCAAAAGTTGCCCCGAGCACAGGCTAGCAGCTCTGAGACTGACGGAGGCTCAGAAACATCTCCCAAAGGAATTGAAAAGGTGCATACGTTGTGTTTGATATACGAAACTCAAGACTGAGTGTAGTCCAGGCAAAATCTGATTCCGCAAAAGCTGACTATGATACCCGCTTGGCTCGGTGGCGCGTTATGCTTCAGCAGAAGTACAAGAATGAGCAAGATAATGGGCTGACGTATGTCGGGCCTCTTGGACCTATTCCCCTGACGCAGCCAATGGTCCTTGATTGGGCTCGTGCCCTTGAGGCTGGACACGCTACGCTACACATCCCACCCAACATTGACTCGTTCAACCCTGAAAATAAGGCCTCTGTCCTCCATGCAAGGAGACCACAACCACCACCACCATCCCCAGCACCTGCCGTTGATATCAACTCCTTGATGGGCGTCCTGTTAGTTCACACCCTTTCCAAATCAGGTCTTCTTCCTTCAGCCGCTGGCAGCCCAGACACTGCCACAGCTCCACACGGTGTACCAGCTACTCCGGTGACTCCTCAGACTCCAACCCGGCAGAAAAATGAGGCACCGTCATCAAACTCGGAGCTTATTCCGTCTCCATCCCACTTGACACGCTATCTCAAGCATGCTGAGACACAGTTGGGTGTCCGTCATGCGCTAACATACAAGACTTCCCTGGAGCTCAATGGGATTGGTCCGGACATCCTTCCAGACGTTGATGACAAATTACTTGCTAGTCTCGGCATATCTGCAGGTGATGTGATCCGCTTGAAGAACGGCAGTATGGCATGGTGGAACGGACCTGATGCGAAGCGAAAACGAAGCAATACTGTGACGTCGGATACTGAGGGTTGGTCCAGTCACAGTGAGGAGCAGCCAAAGAAGAAGGTAGCCTATGAGAAGCGG